>MU129082.1:44210-58281 GCA_014904985.1 Hydnum rufescens UP504
ATTGCAGGCAGAATTTCATGGATGCCGTGAAAAAACTGCCGGAGTCAGATGAATCTCGAGACAGCGCAGATGGGAAGTGACATCCCGAAGGATCCGGACAAGTGGGAAAAGTTATCGGTGAGTGAGCCAGAGATGTGTGAGAGTCACCTTGCCATGTGAGCCAAACTTGCGCCAGCAGACACAGTCCGCGCATGCTGAGTTCCCGTAATTTTGGTACGTCTGCGCAGAGCTCAGCGATTCCTTGGTGGGAAACGATGCTACGGACGAAAGACAGTAAACGCAGCTGCGGGAGCATCTCTCTTTGCGGCCAAATTTTGAAAGACGAATGGAGAGGTTGTTAAGAGAACAAGCGAGATCTGGGCGAAATACTTCAGGTCGATCTGTGGCTAGCAAGCAATAAATGCCCAAGGCCTCCTCATTTGCCTTGAGGGCCTCTTCATCACGGCCAAATTTTGAAAGACGATTGGAGTGGTTGTTAAGAGAAACAGCGAGATCTGGGCGGAATACTTCGGGTCGATCTGCGGCTAGCAAGCGACGAATTCCCAAGGCCTCCTCATTTGCCTTGAGGGCCTCTTCATCGCGGCCAAATTTTGAAAGATCAATGGAGAGGTTGTGAAGAGAATGAGCAAGATTTGGGTGGAATACTTCGGGTCGATCTGCAGCTAGCAAGCGACAAATTCCCAAGGCCTCCTCACTTGCTCTGAGCGCCTCTTCATCGCGGCCGAATTTTGAAAGATAAACAGAGAGGTCGTTAAGAGAATGAGCAAGATCTGGGCGGAATACTTCGGGTCGATCTGCGGCCAGCAAACGATAAATGGCCAAGGCCTCCTCATTTGCCTTGAGGGCCTCTTCATCATGGCCGAAGTCGGAAAGACGATTAGAGTGGTTGTTAAGAGAAACAGCGAGATCTGGGCGGAATATTTTGGGTCGATCTATGGCTAGCAAGCAATAAATGCTTAAGGCCTCCTCATTTGCCTTGAGGGCCTCTTCATTGCGGCCAAATTTCGAAAGACGAATGGAGTGGTTGGTAAGAGAACGAGCGAGATCTGGGCGGAATACTTCGGGTCGACTGCGGCTAGCGAGCGATAAATGGCCAAGGCCTCCTCATTTGCCTTGAGCGCTCTTCATAACGGCCAAATTTCGAAAGACAAACGGAGAGGTTGTTAGAGAAACAGCAAGATCTGGGCGGAATACTTCAGGTTGATCTGTCGCTAGCATGCGACGAATGCTCAAGCCTCCTCACTTGCTCTCAGCGCCTCTCCATCACGGCCCAATTGAGAAAGACAAAGGGAGAGGCTAACAAGAGCCACAGCAAGATATGATTTCTCCCCTCCAGCACGGCATAGTACCACTGCCGTAGTCTGTACCTCAAGCGCCTCCCCCCAAAGACCCAGATCATGCAAATTCCTCGACAGGTCATTCATCTTTCTTGCCAGCATAGCGAATCCAATTTAACCTCCCTGAGATCATGCAGCTCGTTCAGGAGCTCCAATGTCGCCGTAACTGTTTCATGAAGTTGACGTGTCGGGTCCCAGTCGGCTGCCGGTGAGTTTCCCATCCAGAAACCTGCGCTTCGACATCCGCACCGAGCGAAATATCTGGCAAGACACCCGGACTTCCACTGTAAGCTCCGAGATCTGACTTGTGAGATATGAGACATGGAGATCATGGCCAGTTCGCAGTCCAGTCATCCCTGCATCCCTGTTTTGTCTTCATCAGTCTCTTATTGCTATATTGAATGAAGGACGTAGATTTACCTTGAGCCTAGTGCTGTCGAGGTCGCCATAACCCAATCTCCTCTAGTCGTCCTTGCACAGCCACCCCGATTTGCTCAAACACTGCCTGACCCGCCGGAAGTTCGAACAAGTTGCGCAGTCCTTCCAGCGGAATCGAGGCCTAAAAATCGAATTTAATATCATTGGATTGTCGATGGCCCCAAGTTACTCACCGGTGTATTTCAGAGGCCAACAGGGGTCTTGCTGAGGCTGATGGGCCCGGAGACGCGGTCGTCACTACTCTGGGCGCAGGGTTGGATGCTGTTATCGATGTCACGGTCTTTACGATAACATTAGGTCATTTTCACCAAGTGAGATGGGACCTGTTGAATACACTACTTGGAAGACGTGGAAACAATCTGTGAGATTCTGTTCGTGCCTCGATATCGCCCTCATAATTTGATCACGCTGGATGTAGCTTCTCCAAAGATTCAAACTCGACCATCGCTTCGCGTATACAAATAAACTTGACGCTATTGTGGTATTATCGAGGATGCTGCTCCCCTTCAACCCATCCACAAAGCCCTCAAGAAACTTCGTGACCCGAACTATGAGCTGTGTGCATCCATCTCTTCCATTGCGCATGGTTTTAACTTCCTCGATTGCCTCGGCTACGACGTCGAAGACTTGAGTGAGCGGACCAAAGAGTGCGCGTGGAAGAGCTGGCATATCACGGATTATGGAAGATATAATAAGAGCGGCATCCCACCCTGGGCTGGCGTTCTCGTTGAGGTAATCTGGATATGATTGCTGGGGCATGGTGGGAGGCTCGCGATGTGCGGAAGTGGATGGTCGGTTACTACGACGGTTAGGAGAGGAATCATTGGGCGGGGCTGACGGCGACTGGGTGCTGCAACTTCTCGTCGAGAAGAGTCTTCTGGATGGCATGAAGTGTGGGGCAGTCAAGAGCTAGGGAGAGGACTTGAAAGTGAGGCGAGGCGCTGGGATGCGAGGCGGTGCGAGGCAAGAGGGATGAATCATCACCTGCCCATTGAGGATTTATTCAAATCCTTTGAAGGCCTGCGCAGCTCCAAGTAATTACTAGTACCCCCAGACGAAGTGATAGACAACGCATTATCCTCGATAAGTTAGGTGGTTTAGCCATCGACAAGTCCCTGGATCAAGTTTTCCCTATTGAAGCTGTGATTGCCAGATGCTCTCCCCAAGCGCTTAGCACAGGTCGTTGAAGGTCGTTTCATAAGATCAGTTCCCGTAATCGGGAGTATTTCATTTGGGACGGATGCTTTTCCCCTTATTTTCCTTCCCTTGAAGTTCCCTATTTGTCGAATTGTCGTCTCGGACGCCCTCTAGCTGTTCGAGTTTCCTTATTCCATTATTGCGGGTCAGAATGGTCTTGCTACTATGGCTGCACAAGCCCAGTCTGTCTATGACCCCACGACTGTCCTCAAGGAAGGTTCTCGAGTTTTGTTTCCTCACTCAAAGCTGCTTCAGATGGTGCCAAACGACTTCCGTTTCCCCAACCTTGACTCTGATGAGCACTGACCCCAATCGTCACGGCGTTCTTACCGGTGTTTTTCATAAATTACAGTCTTTGACTGGTTGATAAACCACCACCCCAGATCACCGCCAACTTATATTATATTCACTCGCTCTTTTTGGTGCCTCAAGGGGGTGAGCTGTAGATGCCTTCGCATCTCCGTACCGCTGTTAGATTGGTCTTGCACGTTTGAGGCTGGAATCCCTGACTCGGACTTTGTCGCCTGGCGTAAAGGAGGTCTTCTAGATGTATCATGCATACGATTCTGTCTCTCGTTACTCTCGAATCCGTGTAGAGTATCTGGTTGCTCTCTGACCTCGCCACTCTTGCAACTATTTCCGAGAATTCCCATGCCTGTGGAAGACTCTTCTCCCCATCGCTCAATCAGCGGACATTACTGGTAAATATTCATGGCCTGTGGATTTGTCTTGATCGCTTCCCCATGGTGGCCGAATTTCAAAGGATGGGTAGCGAAGCTGACACGAGAGTGAATGTGACCCATAATATTTCGGGTCGGTCTGCTTCCAGGACGCGGTAAATGTTCGTCATTTGCCTTGAGTGCTTCCTCACGGCGACCGGATTTCGAATGATCTATGGAGAGGTCGAGAACTCGGGTTCGAGCTCTCGGGCTCAGTCTTTTGCTACTCGTGTAGCTTATCGGGCCTGGATTTCGCCCCTTTCAGCCTGAGCCTCCTGCGTGAGACACGCGAGCAAAAACACCTCATTTATGTAAACATAACAGTCGGGGACCCAGGACTCTTATGCAAGAATGACGCATGCAGCTCTAACTATATCGCTCTTCCTTGCATACTTTGGCCAGTTCTTGTTCACTCTCGCGCCCATGCATCTCCAAATGTCATTTCTGGATCCACAGCGGATCGTCCAGCTGAGGATTTCGATGGCCGATCTTGTCAATAAGTGTAGAGGGGCCCTTGAAATGTGGCTGAACTCTGGGATAAGCTTACGCAGTCCTGTCAGACCCTGCGGCACTGCATAACTATTGCAGGGTGTTGGCCCGACGCCAACCCCTCGACGCGTACACCGCACAGCCTTATTCTTCTATATATGAGGTGGAATATCATGGTGTATGTGCCCTTCAACGTCTTCATCCACACATGTCATCACCCCAAGTACTCATTGTAGGTTGTCCGACTGGAAAATACCCGACGTGTGATTCTGATTCCATTATAGGTTGGAGCTAGGCCATGCACGTCCCCCCCCCAATACCAAATTTACGCTAATTTCTCACTGATGCGGATGATCCAGGTGGTCTCGCCACTGTCCTTGCTCTCCGCAACAATGGGATCGCTGTCCGCCTCCCAAGAAGAGGCACCGTTATTTTCGTTTCGACATTGTGGAGACTCGGCAGGAGCGACTGAATGAATACAATGCCCTATCGATTTCTCCATACAACGTACCATTTCTGTATCTAACGTAACTGCTAGGGGGTAGGGAAACTTGGACATTGGTCTCCGCCATCGTATGCGTGTACATACTTGGATCACGGCGGATCGTCCAGCTGAACATCCGATGTCCGACCTTGTGAAGAAGTGTACAGAGGCCCTCGAACTGCGGCTGAACTTGCGGATGAGCTTACACGGTCAGACCCTGCGGCACCGTAGGACCTTACATGATTGTTGCAGGCTGTCGGCCTGACATCAACCCCTTGGCGCGCACCCCACACAGCCTTAATCGTCTATATGAGGAGGAATATTGTAGCGTAGTTGACTGTATTGCGCTATCCGAATACAGGATGTTGTGACGACATGAACTTGAATCTGTTGGTGTTCGAGATGCTTCCGTAACCAACAAAGTCGTTGATTGGAACTAATACTCCCCACGATCAAGAACGATGTGAAGGGGGGCTTGCTTGATCTGAATCAAGCGCGACGGATTCCTGCTTTTTCAAATTCTTGTTGCGTTCCACCCCAGGCTTCAAGAGCAAGATCGTTGGGCTCCAGAAGCGGCACCCCGTTCCCCATTTTAAGCGCGTTAACACTTCTTTGCCACTCATAGAGGGGGATGCACTCGGGCCATCCCCAGGTTTAATCGAACTACCAGGTAGGGTCGATCTCATCATTGTCGTGGCCGAACGAGTCCCCTCGAAGATATTGAGGACGTTCGGTGTGATTCGAGCTGAAGGCGTGTCTTCGATTTAACATTAATGCAGAGACTGGCAGGGTGGCAGCCCTGCCAGGAGACCAATCTGCAGCCAGTCGGCAATTAGTCATGGCGGTGAAATTTGGAAAGATGAATGGAGAGGTTGCTAAGAGAATGAGGGAGATTTGGGTGGAGGACGGGTCAATCCGGGATTAGTGAGTGACGAATGCTCAAGGCCTCCTCCTTTGCCTTGAGGGCCTCTTCATGGCGGCCAAGTTTTGAAAGATGATCCGAGTGGTTATTAAGAGAATGAGCGAGATCTGGGAGGAATTCCTGGGGGCGATCTGCGGCTAGTAAGCGACGAATTCTCAAGGCCTCCTCATTTGCCTTGAGGGCGTCTTCGTGGCGACCAAATTTCGAAAGACGAATGGACTGGTTGTTAAGAGAATCAGCGAGAGCTGGGTAGAATACTTTGGGTCGATCTGTGGCTAGCAAGCGACGGATTCCCAAGGCCACCTCATTTGCCTTAAGGGCCTCTTCATCATGGCCAAATTTTGAAAGACGATTGGAGTGGTTGTGAAGGGAATCAGCGAGATCTGGGCTGAATACTTTTGGGCGATCTGCGGCTAGCAAGCGATAAATGGCCAAGGCCTCCTCAATTGCCTTGAGGGCCTCTTCATCACGGCCAAATTTTGAAAGACAATTGGAGTGGTTGCGAAGAGAACAAGCGAGATCTGCGCAGAATACTTGGGGGCAATCTGCAGCTAGCAGACGATAAATGGCCAAGGCCTCCTCAATTGCCTTGAGGGCCTCTTCATCACGACCAAATTTTGAAAGACAATTGGAGTGGTTGTTAAGAGAACGAGCGAGATCTGGGCGGAATACTTCAGGTTGATCTGTGGCTAGCAAGCGACAAATTCCCAAGGCCTCCCCATTTGCCATGAGTGCCTCTTCATCGCGGCCAAATTTCGAAAGACACATGGAGAGGTTGTTAAGAGAACAAGCGAGATCCGGGCGGAATACTTTGGGTCGATCTGCGGCTAGCAAGCGATAAATGGCCAAGGCCTCCTCATTTGCCTTGAGGGCCTCTTCATCATGGCCAAATTTTGCTAGTCGATTGGAGTGGTTGTGAAGAGAAAGGGCAACATCTGGGCGGAATACTTCAGGTCGATCTGCAGCTAGTAAGTGATAAATGGCCAAGGCCTCCTCATTTGCCTTGAGCGCCTCTTCATCGCGGCCAAATCTTGAAAGATCAATGGAGAGGTTGTTAAGAGAAAGAGCGAGGTCTGGGCGGAATGCTTCGGGGCGATCTGCAGCCAGTGAGCGACAAATGTTCAAGGCTTCCTCCTTTGCCTTGAGGGCCTCTTCATGGTGGCGGCCAGGTTTGAAAGACAATTGAGTGGTTGGTAAGAGAATGAGCAAGATCTGAGCGGAATACTTTGGGGCGATCTGCATCTAGCAAGGAATAAATGGCCAAGGCCTCCTCGATTGCCTTCAGGCCTCCTCATGACGGCCAAATTTTGAAAGGCAAATGCAGTGTTGCGAAGAGAACAAGCGAGATCTGGCTGGAACACTTGGGCGATCTGCAGCTAGTAAGCGATAAATGGCCAAGCCTCCTCATTTGCCTTGAGGCCTCTTCATGCAGCCAAACTTTGAAAGACGAATGGAGTGGTTGTTAAGAGAATCAGCGAGATCTGGCGAATACTTCGGTCGATCTGCGACTAGCAAGCGATAAATGGCCAAGCTCCTCATTTGCCTTGAGCGCCTCTTCATCGCGGCCAAATTTTGAAAGATGGACGGAGAGATTGTTAAGAGAATAAGCGAGATCTGGGCGAATACTTCAGGTCGATCTGTGGTAGCAAGCGACGAATTCCCAAGGCCTCCTCATTGGCCTTGAGGCCTTCATCGCGGCCAATTTTTGAAAGATCAACGGCGAGGTTGTTAAGAGAAAGAGCGAGATCTGGCGGAATACGTCAGGGCGATCTGCAGCTAGCAAGCGATAAATGGCCAAGGCCTCCTCATTTGCCTGAGGGCCTCTTCATCGCGGCCAAATTTTGAAAGACCAATGGAGAGGTTGTTAAGAGAAAGAGCGAGGTCTGGGCGGAATACTTCGGGTCGATCTGCGGCTAGCAAGTGATAAATGGCCAAGGCCTCCTCATTTGCCTTGAGGCCTCTTCATCGCGGCCAAATTTTGAAAGATCAACGGAGAGGTTGTTAAGAGAACGAGCGAGATCTGGGCGGAAATACCTCGGGTCGATCCACGGCCAGCGAGCGACGAATGTTCAAGGCCTCCTCACTTGCTCTCAGCGCCTCTTCATCATGGCCCAATCCCCGAAGACAGGTGGAGAGGCTAACAAGAGCAACAGAAAGACATGATTGTCCCCTACAGCGCGCATAGTACCACTGCCATAGTCTGTACCTCAAACGCCTCCCCCCAAAGACCCAGATCATGCAAATTTCTCGACAGGTCATTCATCTTTCTCGCCAGCATAGCCAAATCCAATTGGACCTCCCTCACATCATGCAGCTCGTTCAGGAGCTCCAATGTCGCCGTAACTGTTTCACGAAGTTGACGCGTCGGGTCCCCGGTCGGCTGCTGGTGAGTTTTCCATCTCACAGCCTGCGCTTCGACATCCGTACGGACTGAAATATGTGGCAAGACACCCCGCACTTCTGCCGTAAGCTCCGAGATCTGGCTTGTGAGATATGAGGCATGGCAATCATGACCAGTTTGCAGTCCAGTCATCCCTGCATCTCTGTTTCGTCTTCATCAGTCTCTTATTGGTATATTGAACCAAGGGGGTCAATTACCTTGAGCCCAGTGCTGTCGAGGTCGCCCGTAACCCAATCTCCTCTAATCGGCCTTGCACAGCCACTCCAATTTGCTCAAACACTGCCTGACCCGCCGGAAGTTCGAACAAGTTGCGCAGTCCTTCCAGCACAATCGAGGCCTAAAAATCGAATTTAATATCATTCAATTGTCGATAGCCCCAAATCACTCACCGGTGTGTTTTCGGAGGCTAACAGGGGTCTTGCTGGGACTGACGGGCCCGGAGACGCAATTGTCCCTACTCTGTCCACAGGGTTGGATGCTGTTATCGATGTCAGCGTGACGATCTTTATGATCATATCAGCTCATTTCTGTGAAGTGAGAGGGGACCTGTTGAATGCACACTCACTTGGAATGCATGGAAACAATCTGTCAGATTCTCTCCGTGCCTCGATATCGCAGTCATAATTTGATTACGCTGCACGTAGCGACTCAAAACATTCAAACTCGACCATCGCTTTGCGTCAGCACAAATTGCCATCAGGTTCCTATAGCCGAAATAGATATTTCATTGTAGAGATTGTGCAAGGAAATTGGGAAGCATACCGCCTTAAAATGAATAAACTTGAAGCTACTGCCATATTATCGGGGATGTTGCTCCCCTTCAACCCTCCCACGAAGCTCTCAAGAAACTTCATGACCCGAACTATGAGCTGTGTACATCCGTCTCTTCCGTCGCGCATGGTTTTCACTGCCTCGATTACCTCCCCTACGACGTCGAAAACTTGAGTGAGGGGACCAGAGAGTGCGAGTGGAAGAGCTGGGATATCACGGATTAGCGAAGACATAACGAGAGCAGCATCCCATCCTGGGCCGGCATTCTCATTGAGGTAATCTGGATATGATTGCTGGGGCGTGGTGGGAGGGTTCACATATGCGGAAGTGGATGGTCGGTTCGGAGATGAATCATTGGACGGGGCTGAAGGCGGTTGGACGCCGCGTTTTCTCCTCGAGAAGGGTGTTCTGAATGGCATGAGGCGTTCGACAGTCGAGATCTAGAGAGGGGACTTGAAAGCAAGGCGCGAGGCGAGGCGCTGGGATGCGAGGCGTGTGAGGCAACTCGGATGAATCATCACCTATCTATATTCAAATCCTTTGAGGGCCTGCGCAGGTCCAAGTAGTTACTACTACCCAGACGCAGTGATAGACAACGCATTGTCCTCGATATGTTATGTGATTTGGCCATCACCAACTCCATGGAAGTGCTTAGCACAGGTCGTGAAGGTCGTTTCATTGGTTCACGAGATCCCGTAATCGGCAGTAATATTTCGTCTTGACGGATGCTTTTTCTTGAGTTCCTTATTCGTCGTATCGGATGTTCCGTCTAGCTGTTGGAGTTTTCTTATTCCAGTATTATGGGCAGAATGGCCTTGCCACTATGTTACTACCACGGCAGCACAAGTCGCCTCTCTGTGCCTCTGCGACTGCCCTGAAGCAAAGTTCTTTCCTCACCAGACAGTGCTGAACGACTTCCGTTTCCCCAAGGTCGACTCTGATGACCATTGATCCCAATCGTCACGGAGCTCCATTGCGGACGTCTTATCGGTGTTTTCAGCCTTTGACTTGTCAATGAACCACCCCCCCAGATCACTGTCAACTTATATGATATTCACTTGCTTTTTTCGGTGCTTCAAGGTGTACTGTAGATGCCTTCGAATCTCCGGTCCCGCTGTTAGATTAGTCTTGCACGCTTCAGGCTGGAATCCTAGACTCGGACCTTATCGCCTGTCCTAGATGTATGATGCATACAATTCCGTCTTTCATTACTCTCGAACCCGCGTAGACTATCTGGTTCGTCACTGACCTCGCCACTCTCGCGACTATTTTCCAGTATTGCCGCGCCTGTGGAGGACCCTTCTCCCCGCTCGCTCAATCAACGGATATTATTGTAAATATTCACACCCTCTGGATCTGTCCCGATCACTTCCCGGCGGTGGCCCAACCCACGAGCGTGAACGTGACCTAGACATATTTCGGTCGATCTGCTTCCGGGACGCGTGTCATTGACCTTCAGTGCTTCCTTACGGCGACCAAATTTCGAAAGATCTATGAGAGGTCGAGAACTCGCGTCGAGCTCTCGGGCTCAGTGTTCTGCTGCTCGCGTGCCTCGGCGGCCCTGGATTTTGTCCATTTCAGCCTCTTTCGTGAGGTGCGAGAGCGAGAACACTGCTTATGTTAAACCTAACAGTTGGGGACCTAGGACTCGTACACAAAGATGATGCAAGCTGCTGCTGCGGCTCTAACTATATCGTCGTTCCTTGCATACTTTGCCGGTTCTTTTCCACTCTCACGACATGTATTGCCACGCATATCCAAATGTCACTTCTGGGTTTTCCTCGGTTAGAATAAACGTGGTATAGCGAGATATTCATCGAGACGTTCATTGCAAATGCCAATTCCACTATGAACGGTTCCATCGAAGGGAGAGTACCTCGATCCTGTTCTTGAGGACTGACGCTGGCCGGTATCTAGTTCGCTCAAGTATGTTCTAGTATCACCACTCGTGTACATGCTTCATCGCGGCTTCAAATCAGTGCACAATGCGGACAATAATGCATTTATCCTGGATGTCACGTAAATATGAAGTACTGCAAACTGGATTTATTTTACGCATGTCCTCAGTGCTATCAAAGAACTGAAAAAGAGAAACAAGTCCAAAAAAGAGAGGGATCCAAAACTATTCCAGGCGTCAGGCTTTCCTTGGCGGCCGCTGGATCTACGATCCAACACAACAGGAGCTGCGCGGATCCTGCCAGCATGCGGTTCAGAGGGGGGAGCTAGGACGGGAGATGAACAGGCCGGGCGAGCAGGAGACGGATTGGAATGGGCTTCTATATCGTGCGCTGGGCGGCTGTGTGTGTCTACAGCAGGCCCGGAGCCGGGACAGGACTCGGTCTGTGAGCCGGTGGAGGCGACTGAGGCGGAGGGAGCGAAGAAGATGGGGGTGGAGGTGGTCCAGGATGACCGGAAGCATCCTAAAACGCGGCAAAAGTGGTTCTTCCCAGAATGAAACCTTGTAGCTATAGGTGGAGAGTGGTGATCGGCGCCGATGGAGCGCGAGGTTAGTTTTCTCCTCCCTTCATCTCGTCAGATATCTTCAATTGATGCGTCGCTCAAACAAAGGAATTAGTCAAAAATACCTCGGGATCAACTTCTGGGGTGAAACACTGCTTTTCTTGTCACTGATGTAGAGATGGAAGGTCTTGGTCGTCAGGTGAGGTTTCTGCTCTCACATGCACTGTCGATCGCTAGTTTTTAACGCTCTCTTTTCTCATGAAAGTATTGGGCCGCGTATGGAAGTACCACCACCAGGTTGTATGCCTTCCTTTTGCGCGATGATTTCGAATCCTCGGGACCGACAGGATGGTATTGCCACCCATTGTATCGCTCAGGGTGCTGGCCTTTCCCATGGGTCCAGCTCCTCACTTCTCAGTAGTGGGTAACGGGACCCGGGAGGAAATTCAAGAGGTCGTCGAGATACTATGTAGGTCAATTTAGTGTGAAAGGATCCCTTGTGATGAAAGTCTGTCTCCGCGCTCGCTCCTGTCGACATATGAAATGAAGCACATGCCTCCCATCAAGGAGATGCTCGAGTTGACGACGAACGTACACACCCAATCAATGTCCGACAATGACTTGGCTTCCAAGGACGTGTCCCAGAGTGTCAATCCAGGTTTCGTGCGTGACCATATATATTCAAGCAACTAGGGGTGAATTACCAATGGAGCGAGGTCGTCTTGGACCAGCATCTCCATAGCAAGAAGGTCAACATCGGAAACAAGGTGTACATGCCGTATGGGAATGAGGACGAGCGGATACAAGCTGGGGACCGCGCTCCAGATGCCCCCAATCTCGTACTCGTGCCCCCTCCCGCCGAGCCGACAACGATAACGATCTCCTGACGGCTTTTGCCCATACCGCGTTGGTCAACTCCACTTCAACTCGGACATCTTGCATGCGCTTGGAAAATACAAAAAAGATGGTGATCACCTCGTCGATTCGTACCTTGTTCTTCCCGGGAATGCCCCTGGTGGGAGGTCGGGGAGAGTGGTTGGGTATGAATCGGGTGCTCGTTGATACTCGAGGTCATGCCCGGAGGGCCTCGCCCTCGGTCGTTGTCATTCGACGCGACCTACTTTGGTGCATTTGTACATGATACTCAAGGCATAGAGAAATACTTTTCAAAAATATTTGTCCAGCCTTTTTGTGGCTGCGGAATTACTAGGACACTCACACATCCCTGTGATCCCTTGATGCTACGAAAGTTGTTCGCCTCAGTCCTCTGTCGTGGCCTCGTGGCATCGATTCAAGAATTTCCTGGAAGATTGGCAACGCGGAAAGTCGCTGCAGTCGTCGATGCAAATCCGCCCTATAGGCAGCTTTCGGAGACCCGGGAGCATTCTGTCGAATCTTCGCCTGGCGAATATCTGCGGCGCACCGGATGAGGATCGAGGATATGCGTGACCAGTCAGCCAACTCTGATTACTAGAGGAAGACTGACTACTTGTCATGATCAGTTCACGCATTAGACTTGACTCTGAAGCATGCGAGAAGACACCGTATCCGCTCCTATTGCTTTTCGTCATCTACCCAGGAGGATGCACACGATCCCTGCCTCGTCGCATTGAGTTCACGCTCAGAACCCTCAAAATTCTTCATGTATTGTACCCTATTTCCGATTACGGAACACTCGAGATTGTCTGTCCCCAGTCACTCACGCTAGCAGTTTGTCTGACCATACTGGATATGGTGGAGTCT
The DNA here is from genome assembly GCA_014904985.1 of Hydnum rufescens UP504. Classification (NCBI taxonomy): domain Eukaryota; kingdom Fungi; phylum Basidiomycota; class Agaricomycetes; order Cantharellales; family Hydnaceae; genus Hydnum; species Hydnum rufescens. The sequence goes on from MU129082.1 coordinate 57,172, forward strand.
CTTCTGCAAACCTACGAGGTGGCGGCACTCGGCACGCTCTGCAGACTCATGGGCGGGGGCAGCCATCTCTCGTACATCATCACGCGTCCGCATCACAGATGACCATTCGCCTTCCGAATTACAGTGTATGCTGCAGTATGCTTTTGGGAGATGTTGTCCCGTACTGGCATCCATTCATGTTGGCACCCTCGGCGTGGCGAAGAAGTGAGGTGCTGCCAGTGCTTCTCTCCCGAACATCGTTTGATGAAGGCAGGAGAGTAAGCAGTGAATCACGCGGGAATATATATGGCCTCGAGACAGTGATCGAACAATGGACGGTTTCTAATGGCTTGGGCTGATCATTATACCTTACATCGCGACCAGAATCACCCTCTATTCTAGTTCCCTTTGCCGATATCCACTTGTCGCGATGGTCGAACACTCAAGTCTGAGCTACATCTACGACAAGTCCTTCAACGTGATTTTTTTTTGTTTTAGGGTTTGTTCTCATTTCTAGGCGGTTATGTTTGCTGCACATTCATTGCTGAATCGAAGAATGTAACGCAATGGATCTGGAGCCCAGCCCTCTCAACCCGTCATTGTTCGTGTCTGGTCTTTTTGATCCCAAGGCAAGAGTGCCCCCCTGCTAGCTCCTACAGTACAGTAGACGGTATCCGGGCTCACTTATTTTAGGCAAAAAACAAAACATGGGCGATGCAGAACGCAGGCCCTGCATTGTGCTGCAATCGGAGATTGAAAAATAGCGCGACGCAGGAGGTTTTGAGGAGCTCTGCCTGTCCTCTTCGTCATACGCATCGACTGATTTCGGTGGTGTGATATTTACCTAGCATGGCCAGATACAATCCCCCTGAAGTCATGTTGGTTTTGCAGATACTGTGTACCTTCCGATCACTGTAGTGTTTGGAAAACAGTGGTATTGTCCATTCAACGCGTGTTGTCCCTTCCGTTTCCTAGGTAGCTACAAATTAGCCATAGGCAAGTCAAATCCACCCACTCCAAAGAACCCTCAGAAATAATCCAACCCAGCCCTCCAACCATGTGTCATAAAGTGTGTCCCTCCCTACTCTTATGACAAACTGAAAAACCTTCAATAGGTCTTTGCAAACCCAT
>MU129082.1:58912-78107 GCA_014904985.1 Hydnum rufescens UP504
GAAGTACTGGTCAATCTGCGCTTAGTGAGTGGCGAATGCTCAAGGCCTCCTCCTTTGCCTTGAGGGCCCCTTCATGGTGGCCAAGTATTGAAAGACGATCGGAGTGGTTGCTAAGAGAATGAGCGAGATCTGGGAGGAATACTTGGGGGCGATCTGCGGCTAGCAAGCGATAAATGGCCAAGGCCTCCTGATTTGCCTTGAGGGCCTCTTCATCGCGGCCCAATTTTGAAAGACGATTGGAGTGGTTGTTAAGAGAATTAGCGAGATCTGGGTGGAATACTTTGGGTCGATCTATGGCTAGCAAGCGACGAATTCCCAAGGCCTCCTCACTTGTCTTGAGGGCCTCTTCATCGCGGCCAAATTTCGAAAGACGATTGGAGTGGTTGTTAAGAGAAGCAGCAAGATCTGGGAGGAATACTTCGGGTCGATCTGTGGCTAGCAAGCGATAAATGGCCAAGGCCTCCTCATTTGCGTTGAGCGCCTCTTCATCGCGGCCAAATTTTGAAAGACTATTGGAGTGGTTGTTAAGAGAAGCAGCGAGATCTGGGCGGAATACTTCGGGTCGATCTGTGGCTAGCAAGCGATAAATGGCCAAGGCCTCCTGATTTGCCCTTGAGGGCCTCTTCATCGCGGCCAACTTTCGAAGACGATGGGAGTGGTTGTTAAGAGAACGAGCAAGATCTGGGAGGAATACTTCGGGTCGATCTGCGACTAGCAAGCGACGAATTCCCAAGGCCTCCTCACTCGTCTTGAGGGCCTCTTTCATCGCGGCCAAAGTTTGAAAGCTGAACGGAGAGGTTGTTAAGAGAAAGAGCGAGTTCTGGGCGGAATACTTCGGGTCGATCTGTGGCTAGTAAGCGACGAATTCCCAAGGCCTCCTCACTTGTCTTGAGGGCCTCTTCATCGCGGCCCAATTTTGAAAGATGATTCGAGTGGTTGTTAAGAGAACCAGCGAGATCTGGGAGGAATACTTCAGGTCGATCTGTGGCTAGCAAGCGATAAATGGCCAAGGCCTCCTCATTTGCCTTGAGCGCCTCTTCATGGCGGCCAAATATTGAAAGATCAATGGAGAGGTTGTCAAGAGAAAGAGCGAGGTCTGGGCGGAATACTTCGGGTCGATCTGCAGCTAGCAAGCGATAAATGGCCAAGGCCTCCTCATTTGCCTTGAGGGCCTCTTCATCGCGGCCCAATTTTGAAAGACTATTGGAGTGGTTGTTAAGAGAACTAGCGAGATCTGGGAGGAATACTTCGGGTCGATCTGTGGCTAGCAAGCGACGAATCCCCAAGGCCTCCTCATTTGCCTTGAGCGCCTCTTCATCGCGGCCAAATCTTGAAAGATCAACGGAGAGGTTGTTAAGAGAAAGAGCGAGGTCTGGGCGGAATACTTCGGGTCGATCTGCAGCTAGCAAGCGATAAATGGCCAAGGCCTCCTCATTTGCCTTGAGGGCCTCTTCATCGCGGCCCAATTTTGAAAGATGATTGGAGTGGTCGTTAAGAGAATCAGCGAGATCTGGGTGGAATACTTGGGGTCGATCTGCGGCTAGCAAGCGACGAATTCCCAAGGCCTCCTCATTTGCCTTGAGGGCCTCTTCATGGCGGCCAAATTTCGAAAGACGATTGGAGTGGTTGTTAAGAGAATGAGCAAGATCTGGGCGGAATATTTCAGGGCGATCTGCGGCTAGCAAGCGACGAATTCCCAAGGCCTCCTCATTTATCATGAGGGCCTCTTCATCGCGGCCAAATTTCGAAAGAAGAATGCAGTGGTTGTTAAGAGAAGCAGCGAGATCTGGGAGGAATACTTCGGGTCGATCCGCGCCTAGCAAGCGACGAATTCCCAAGGCCTCCTCATTTGCCTTGAGGGCCTCTTCATCGCGGCCAAATTTTGAAAGATCAACGGAGAGGTTGTGAAGGGAACGAGCGAGATCTGGGCGGAATACCTCGGGTCGATCCCCGGCCAGCGAGCGACGAATATTCAGGCCTCCTCACTTGCTCTCAGCGCCTCTTCATCACGGCCCAATCCCGAAAGGCGAAGGGAGAGGCTAACAAGAGCAACAGCAAGATATGATTTCTCCCCTACAGCGCGGCATAGGACCACTGCCATAGTCTGTACCTCAAACGCCTCCCCCCAAAGACCCAGATCATGCAAATTCCTCGACAGGTCATTCATCTTCCCCGCCAGCATAGCCGAATCCAATTGGACCTCCCTCACATCATGCAGCTCGTTCAGGAGTTGCAATGTCGCCGTGACTGTTTCACGAAGTTGATGTGTGGGGTCCCCAGTCGGCTGCTGGTGAGTTTTCCATCTCACAGCCTGCGCTTCGACATCCGTACGGACCGAAATATGTGGCAAGACACCCCGGACTTCCGCCGTAAGCTCCGAGATCTGGCTTGTGAGATATGAGACATGGCGATCATGCCCAGCTCGCAGTCCAGTCATCCCCACATCCCTGTTTTGTCCCCATCAGTCTCTTGATGCTATATTGAACCAAGGGGGCCCATTACCTTGAGCCCGGTGCTGTCGAGGTCGCCCGTAACCCGATCTCCCCTAGTCGTCTTTGCACAGCCATGCCGATTTGCTCAATCACTGCCTGACCCGCCGGAAGTTCGAACAAGTTGCGCAGTCCTTCCAGCATAATTGAGGCCTAAAAATTGAATTTAATATCATTGGATTGTCGATAGCCCCAAGTTACTCACCGGTGTGTTTTCAGAGGCTAACAGGGGTCTTGCTGAGGCCGATGGGCCCGGAGATGCGGTCGTCCCTACTCTGTGCGTAGGGTTGGGTGCTGTTATCGATGTCACGATCTTTACAATGACATCAGCTCACTTTCGCCAGGTGAGATGGGACCTGTTGAATACACTACTTACTTGGAACACGTGGAAACAATCTGTGAGATTCTGTTCGTGCCTCGATATCGCACTTATAATTTGATCACGCTGGATGTAGCTCCTCCAAAGATTCAAACTCGACCATCGCTTTGCATCAGCACAAATTGCCATCAGGTTCCTACGGCCGAAAGAGATATATTTCATTTGAGAGATTGTAGAAGGAAATCGAGATGCATACCGCCTTAAAATGAATAAGCTTGACGCTATTGTGGTATTATCGAGGATGTTGCTCCCCTTCAACCCGTCCACAAAGCTCTCAAGAAACTTTGTGACCCGAACTATGAGCTGCGTGCATCCATCTCTTCCGTTGCGCATGGTTTTAACTTCCTCGATTACCTCCGCTACGACGTCGAAAACTTGAGTGAGGGGACCAGAGAGTGCGCGCGGAAGAGCTGGCATATCACGGATTATGGAAGATAAAACGAGAGCGGCGTCCCATCCTGGGCTGGCGTTCTCATTGAGGTAATCTGGATATGATTGCTGAGGCGTGCTTGGAGGTTCCAGAGGTGCGGAAGTGGATGGTCGGTTACTACGACGGTTAGGAGAGGAATCATTGGACGGGGCTGAAGGCGGTTGGACGCTGCGTTTTCTCCTCGAGAAGGGTCTTCTGAATGGCATGAGGCGTGGGGCAGTCGAGAGCTAGGGAGAAGACTTGAAAGCGAGGCGAGGCGCTGGGATACGAGGCGGTGCGAGGCGAGAGGGATGAATCATCACCTGCCCATTGAGGATTTATTCAAATCCTTTGAAGGCCTGCACAGCTCCAAGTAATTACTAGTACCCAGACGAAGTACGCATTATCCTCGATAAGTTAGGTGATTTAGCCATCGACAAGTCCCTGGATCAAGTTTTCCCTATTGAAGCTGTGACTGCCAGATGCTCTCCCCAAGCGCTTAGCACAGGTCGTTGAAGGTCGTTTCATAAGATCAGTTCCCGTAATCGGGAGTATTTCATTTTGGCGGATGCTTTTCCCCTTATTTTCCTTCCCTATTGTCGTCTCGGACGTTCCGTCTAGCTGTTCGAGTTTCCTTATTCCAGTATTGCCGGCCAGAATGGCCTTGCTACTACGGCTGCACAAGCTCAGTTTGTCTATGCCTTCGCGACTGCCCTCAAGGGAGGTTCTCGAGTTTTATTTCCTCACCCAAAGCTGCTTCAGATGGTGCCAAACGACTTCCGTTTCCCTTGACTCTGATGAGCACTGACCCCAATCGTCACGGCGTTCTTACCGGTGTTTTCATAAACTACAGTCTTTGACTGGTTGATGAACCACCACCGCAGATCACCGTCAACTTGTATCATATTCACTCGCTCTTTCCGGTGCCTCAAGGGGGTGTGTTGTAGTTGCCTTCGCTCCGTACCGCTGTTAGATTGGTCTTGCACGTTTGAGGCTGGAATCCTTGACTCGGACTTTGTCGCCTGGCGTAAAGGAGGTCTTCTAGATGTATCATGCATACGATTCCGTCACTCATTACTCTCGGATCCGCGTGGAGTATCTGGTTCGTCTCTGACCTCGCCACTCTCGCCACTATTTCCCAGAATCACCACGCCTGTGGAGTACTCTTCTCCCCGGTCGCTCAATCAGCGGACATTACTGTAAATATTCATGCCCTCTGGATTTGTCTTGATCACTTCCCCATGGTGGCTGAATTTCAAAGGATGGGTAGCGAAGCTGACACGAGAGTGAATGCGACCTACACATAATATTTCGGGTCGATCTGCTTCCAGGACGCAGTAAATGTCCGTTATTTGCCTTGAGTGCTTCCTCACGGCGACCGGATTTCGAATGATCTATGGAGAGGTCGAGAACTCGGGTTCGAGCTCTCGGGCTCAGTCTTTTGCTACTCGTGTAGCTTATCGGGCCTGGATTTCGCCCCTTTCAGCCTGAGCCTCCTGCGTGAGACACGAGAGCAAAAACACCTCTTTTATGTAAACATAACAGCGGGGACCTAGGGCTCTCATACAAGCAATGACGCATGCAGCTCTAACTATATCGCTGTTCCTTGCATACTTTGGCCAGTTCTTGTCGACTCTCGCGCCATATCCAAATGTCATTTCTGGATCCACTAGCGGATCGTCTAGCTGAGCATTCGATGGCCTGACCTTGTGAATAAGTCTACAAGGGCCCTTGAAATATGGCTGAACTCTGGGATGAGCTTACGCGGTCCTCTCAGACCCTGCGGTACTGTAGGACCTGTGCATAATTATTGCAGGGTGTTGGCCCGACAGCCAACCCCTCGACGCGCACACGCACAGCCTTATTCTTCTGTACATATGAGGTGGAATATCATGGTGTACGTGTCCTTCAACGTCTTCATCCACACATGTCATCAGCCCCAAGTACTCATTGTAGGTTGTCCGACTGGAAAATACCCGACGTGTGATTCTGATTCCATATAGGTTGGAGCCAGGCCATGCACGTCCCTCCCCCCCCAATACCAAATTTACGGTAATTTCTCACTGACGCGGATGATCCCAGTGGTCTCGCGGCCGCCCTTGTTCTGCGCAAGAATGGGATTCGCTGTCCGCCTCCCAAGAAGAGGCACCGTTATTTTCTTTTCGATCTCGTAGAGACTCTGCAGGAGCGACTGAATGAATACAATGCCTATCGATTTCTCCATACAACGTAACATTTCTGTGTCTAACGTAACTGCTACGGGGTAGGGAAACTTGGACATTGGTCTCCGCCATCGTATGCGTGTACATACTTGGATCCACGGCGGATCGTCCAGCTGAACATCCGATGGCCGACCTTGGGAAGAAGTGCTACAGAGGCCCTTGAACTGTGGCTGAACTTGCGGATGAGCTTACGTGGTCCTATCAGTCCCTGCGGCACCGTAGGACCTTACATGATTGTTGCAGGCTGTCGGCCTGACATCAGCCCTTGGCGCGCACACCGCACAGCCTTAATCGTCTATATGAGGAGGAATATTGTAGCGTAGTTGACTGTATTGCGCCATCCGAATACAGAATACAGGATGTTGTGAAGACATCAACTTAAATCTGTTGGTGTTCGAGATGCTCCCGCAACCAACAAAGTCGTTGATTGGAACTACTGCTCCCCAGGATCACCAACGATCTGAAGGGGGCTTGCTTGATCGTGCGACGATTCCTGCTTTTTCAAATTCTTGTTGCGTTCCACCCCACGCTTCAAGAGCAAGACATCGGGACTTCCCCCGTCGGAGTCTCTGTCGCGACTGTTTCTCGAGGGGTCCTGTGCGTCTGATTTGTCCTCTTCATCGGATTCTCCTACTGTGTTGGGTTCATCCTCGGCCCCTGTCTCGCGCTCTTCATTCTCTTCATGCTCTTCATCACCTGCTTCTGAGTCTTCTTCAGCTTCGCCCGACAAGTCTGATGGTGTGACAACTAAATCATCTGTGGGAATGCATCCAATGGCTTCAGCTTACTTTCCTCTTCCCTGTAATCGGAATCCTTTGGATCACCCATGACCGTGTTCTGATGGATTCCTTCGCCCTTCGGAGCCTCTCAACCGTAACCAACAGCACCATTCACCCGAAGTCACGATGAGAATGACGGATTTCTGGGTGCGGTACTCGTTGTCGAGGAAAAACTGCTCACCTTGCTGCACCGCCTCTTTCTGCGCTCAAAACATGATCAGGGACAAACTTTTCTCGAAGGCTTTACCGGTAAGGCGACGGCTAGCTGCTCGTTTGATCTCTATGATCACGGGCACGCTTGCTCCTTTGACTTTGAACTTGTCCCAATCAGAAGCTTCCCATAGGGTCATAGAGCATTGTTTGGACGCCCATTCTTCCGAGCCAGATGAGGCGAAGAACGACGATATCCGGAATTCGCTCATCACGGTGGCCTTGTTCAGAGGAGAACGGGTCGTCTGGTGCATGAGTGTGGTGGAATCGTCGATCTTGAGTTGCCGCAAGTATTGCCGGGTTATCGAGGTTTCCGCTCTTACGCGCACTGTCGATCCATACTTTTTTAACGCACTCTTTCCTCACGAAAGTATCGGGCTGCATATGGAAATGCTACCACCGGGCTGTATGTCTTCCCCATGTCGCACGGTGATTTTGAACGGTCGTGACAGATTGCACGGCGTTGGTTCTCATTGTACCCTTCAGAGTGCTGACTCTGCCTTTGGGTCCAGCTGTGCTAGTGGTGGCCTTTGGACTTGCCATCGTGACGACCTTGGACCTCACCACCCTTGTCACACGCCGAACGCTCCAATCACCGTTAATAGAGGCCGAGAATCGAGGGAAAAACCGCGACACTGCTCGAAGACAGGTCGATCTCCAAGAGCCACTATGTGACTACCTCCGTCGGGACCAGGCCCTGTGTGTCAGGGATTGAATCCCAGATATCGATGCTATCCCGAAGAATTCGCCGGCGATTTGACTGTACTGAACTATCTCTAGAAATCTTCGGGCTTGTAGATGCATATATGATGGATGGAGGTTCACTAGAATATGATTCTGAGAGCGACGCAGTGATCATGCCGAAATTAGCATCTCATCCAATTTCCATGAACGCATAGACCGATGTCTGTTTAATTGGTACCCAAAGATTCGATTCACATTATTTTGCAAGGGTGAGACGTACGTGTGCGTAAAGTGTCACCTGTTGTATCCGGGCATTCCGAGTCCCCTCCCCCAAGCCCTCCTTCGTTCCCTAGTTCTTCACTTGGTTCTTCATCACATACGGCAGAAAAGCAGTGATCCATCCAATCCAATTATTCACATGGGGCACGGAAAATGACGCAGGTAACAGCGCAGATGCGGAAAAAATTAGAATAGCTTCTCAATGGGGTTGATAACCGTCCCCATCTGCCGGGCGCAACACCAGTTAGCGACTTGCGCACGACGAGAAGAGACATAGTAACGAACCTTTTTGATGACCTTGCGCAGAGTGCTTTCTGGGTCCCATACGGGTATTCCATTCCGGCCCAATAGGCATCTCGAGAGAAGACTCGAACCGTGCCTTGGTGGTATACGAATGTGGAAGATCCTTTACCATGTAGCGACCTGCCTTCTTATCCTTTCTCTCAGAGATGATAACCCGAGCTTTCCCGGCATCCGCGCGAGCAGCAGGGGCGACACCTGGGACTTTCTTGATGAGATGGGGTTTGGGTTGACTCTTTTTAGTACCACGACCGCCCCAAGACCCCTGTGGCAATGAATTCAGATGCGATCATACATCGATACACTCGTAAAAGCCGAACATACCCAACCGGGGAGCGTCATATCTACGGTGGTAGGCGCGTCAGCCTCTATTTCTCGCTGCTTTCAAGCAGTGAATTCCTACGTCGCACCAGACTAAGTTAGCATGCACAGGTGATTATAGAACCTGACCGGATCTTACCTCAACGACATTGTCACCGGCAAAAGCAAGGCAACAAGATTTCTCTGCTCAAAGGCCTTGACGCCTTCCTCTTCGGCGTCATCCCCTTCGTCATCCGAATTCCGGAAGGTTGGATGACGACAGGGTTTACCACCTCCATCGTCTCCTTTCCCTCCTGCTTGGACTTCTGCTTTGGTTTCTGCTTCGCATGATTGATTGTCATTGCCTTGTCCAATGAAATCTCGACCACCGCATCATCTGCTTCATGAGAAAGGGCATCCTCAGTGCGAGCAAGTTGTTTCTTGAGAGCGACTTTAGATTTCGAGGCAAGTGAGCTCTTTTTCGACACGAGAATTTCGTTCTTTTCTTTCGCAGACGTGGCAGGTTCACCAGCCGAGGATTCTCTATCGGAGGGAGGGATGTGTTGACTCGGTTGAGAGGAGGTCGAAGGTCTAATTGAGGCAATGCAGTGACTGATTCGACTGAGGATTTAAGTGTCACGCTAGAGGTGTTGGATTCATTGAATTTGGTGAGACATACAGGCGTAACTCTTGATGGACCCGCATTCTGGACTAAGATGCGCAGGTATGAGTCAAGTAATACAATGAAGAAAGCGGTACGTACCTGGTCTGCTGTTGGGCGGAAAATTAGTCGGCCTTGATTGCCTTGTACGGCTCCAAAGCAGAAGGTCCATCCCCTTTGGATTCCACAATGTCTATGCCGTCGGCCATCACAGCGACCAACTCTGCCCAAAAATCATCTGCCATACTCTCGGCGGCACGGTATCCTCGTTCTTCCGTCGCGCATGAACTTCATTTCCAGAAGCCCGCTCTTCGTCTTTGCTGTTCGTCGGACTTGTTGATCAGTGCCATCGAGCCCTGCAAGTTCGTCAAATGCACGAGCCGCCGCACCATGCAATATCATTCTCCCCGTCGCTCTCGACGAAATCTTCCGGAGCCTTGTATTCCTCGTTCAGGCCCTGGATTTTACGGTGAAGTTGCTCGCCACGCTCCAGCTGTGCGTTGAGCTCCCGCCGTGATCGACGTCAAGAGATCTACACCGCGAGCATTCATCTGCTTTGCCCACCTGCTGGTATTCTTGTGTCGCAGCGTCGCCCGCTCTTTGGCGCGTGCAGTCTCGAGTTTAAGTCGCTCAGCATCGGCAACCTCGGGATCGAGCGCTCCTATCTGATCCAGCGTTAGAGCGTTCTTCTCCCGGGCTTTCTTTTGGATCTTCTGGAAAGTTTTAGATTTGATCTTGCTGATACGCTTAGCCTTGGCCTCTGCGCGGAACATGAGTTCCCGCATCTGCCGTAACTCGGCACGGCGGGCGGTGACCTCCTTGATTGTGAGGTTGGACATCTGTAGCTCCTCAGTTTTTTCGATATCCTCTTCCCGAAGTTTTGATGCCTTGAGGAGCCAGTCTACTGCACTTTCAAGCTCTGTGCTCGGCTATACATAACTCTTATGGATCAGAAGACGGGACTTGCACTAGAACAGAATATAATATAATAAAACAACGGAAGAGGATCACCTTGAGCTTGGAAGTAAGTTCTGAGCTAGACGTATTCAAAACAGCCGGTGCTTGTAATGGGAATGACAAGTGCTCTGCCTAGGACAGAAAATTTAAGTAACTGCAAAAAAAAATAGAGATTGACAAACCTCTTTGATTCGTTTCATTGTAGGAGCCCATTTGTGGACTTCTTCCTTGGTGGCTTCATATGCTGCCTCTCGATCGACACGATCCTGTTGCCGCTGATGCAATGGGGCCGAGAGCGGCTGATTGTTGGTGGAGGAGAGCAATTTTGCGGATTTTTCAAGAGATGCCAAGGATGCGTTATTTCCCGAAGCCGAACTGGGCTTTAAAAGATCGTCCAGTGTTATTTTTCCCGGATCGATGGCACAACGTCAGGAAGAAGCAGAATAGACCCTATGACCGACAAACCAGCATGTGTGCCGCTTGGAACAGCAAATTCCCCTTCGATCGCAGCTTCCATCCATTCAGGAATCGGCGTTTTATCGACCTAGCGGGAAAGGGATCGGTGATATCTGAAGCTTTTCGTTTTCGATGGCTGAGGTCGTCAATGAACGAGTCCAGTTTGTTCAATGCATCACCCTCGACTTCAATATCCTCATCATCAGAGGGGGCAAGAACCTCTTCTTCATCTTCCTCCGCGTCGCTCGACCCTTCGTCGGATCGGGAGTCAGCGCCGCTGGCCCCGTCATCGTTATTGGCGCTTTCTCCACCGTCACCGTCCAGTAACGCGGACAATGACCTCCCTGTGGACTTTTTTGGAGGCTTGGGCCGTTTACTTGGGCCGGGCTGGGGGCGCGTATAATCCACGCGATTCATTCAGCATCCAGTGAGTGGAGAAAACGCAGAAACACTACAGAACGAACCTTTTGTGCAAATTTGAAAGCACTGAAACGCTCCTCATCGCTGTCCCCTTCGAAGGCTGCATCGGAATCAATATCTTCGTCGTCTTCACTACCGACAACGCCCATGTCTTCACCCATAGCAGCAGTAATCTTTTGGCGTAACATTTCCATATCTTTGTTGGCAGCATGGCCATCAAGGGTGTCCTGCCCCAGTCCTCGGAGTTCATCCTTATCGATATCGAGGGTGATATTAGCTCGTCTGTCGCGTGTGGCGGAGTATTCATAGACGTCAGGATCATTTGTCGGAGGCCTTTTGTTCTTCCGTTCGAGTCGTTTCTGATAGCCAGACGCATTTCGAGAGCTGAAAACCGTGGATGTTGGAGCAGAATGGGCCCCTTTAATCCGCCTTGATCCAGTCCTCCTCAAGGAGGCGGTTTTCGCCATGGTTGAAGGGCGTACGGCAACTGCCTGCACTGCCTCACTTGTCGCACATTATATCACACACGCCAAGCACCGCTACTCCCCACCGCGTTATTGCTGGATTTCACGGATGGTCTCCGCATGTTTTTGCCAACATCGAGTACGGAGTGGATGAGGTTCGACGTGGTGTAAAACTCGGAATTTGGTGAGACTGGTTTTGTGCTCAGAAGAGGGCTTTCCCCTTCGGCTCCTACCTCTTTTGCCTATGAATCTGAGGACGTGAGGTTTTCTGCCCCTGTCACAGGCCATGCCTCTTCCTCGTCCCCCTCACCGTCCGACCCGGCTTTCCCCCTAATAGCAGATGAATGGACCCAGACTCCGACGTCACTCGCGACCAAAGGAACTGCAGACCCGAAGGATTCCCTGGCGTATTGATCTTCGTCGTCCCCCTATCCCCCATTATCACCCTCGCCTTATCCTCACTCGTCTTTGTCGCCCCATCCTTCTTCATCACAATCTCCTCCCTTGCTAGCCCCTACAGTAAGGTAGGCGGTATCCCGGCTCGCTGATTTTGAAAGTGATTTGAGGCCAAAAAAAAAAGGGCATATAACCAGTACAGAACGCAGGCCCCTGACATTCTGATGCATCCTGATGCATCGGAGACTTGAGAAATAGCACGACCCAGGTTTTGAGGAGCTTGGTGTTTTTTTTTTATCGTCACGATTGACTGATTTCGGGCGGTGGGATATTTGCCTGGCACGGCCTGGTACAAATCCCCGGAAGCCGTTGGTTTTACTGGCCCCCGGATACCAGTGTCACCTGCTTTGGTGTCGTGTTTAGAAAACAGTCGTATTGTCCATTCAAGCATGCTGTCCAGTGAACAGTTTCGTTCCCTAGTTAGTTGCAAATTAGGCACCACAGTCTTAATCCACCACTACAACAACCCTTAGACTAATCCTACATCCACTTCCAAACATGTTCTCAGTGTGTCCCTCCCCACTCCGATGCACAAATCAGGAAACTTCAATGGGTCTTACAATCCCATCCATACCGCGTACTGTAAGTGGTATGATCATGCCCTAGCTGATTTTAAAGCCAAAGAGAAGATTGTCAATGAGTGCGATCAGGGGGGAGTGAGTCATCGTAGGGGCGCCTGAACAACAAAGGGGAAGGAGCAACAGACAATTCAGACATACTGCATTGGAAACCCCGACCGCCAGCCTTTGAATCATACCTCTTTGAGCGCTGGCTGAGACGATATCGATTCCCTTCGAACCCACCAGCCCCAAACAGCATCAGGAACATTTCCTCATAGGCCCTGCCCATTATCTATTCCCACTCTAAGTGTGTCGAGAGTCGCCACCGAGGAAGGATCATCAGGCTCCGGAAGCGGCACTCCGTTCCCCATCTTAAGCGCCTTAACACTTCTTTGCCACCCGTAGGGGGGGATGCACTCGGAGCCATCCCCAGGTTTAATCGAACTACCAGGTGGGTCGATCTCATCGTTGTCGCGGCCGAATGAGTCCCCTCGCAGATATTGAGGACATTCGGTGTCACTCGAGCTGAAGGCGTGTCTTCGATTTAACGTTAACGCAAAGACTGGCAGGGTGGCAGCCCTGACAGGAGACCAATCTGCAGCCAGTCGGCAATTAGTCATGGCGGTGAAATTTGGAAAGATGAATGGAGAGGTTGTTAAGAGAATGAGGGAGATTTGGGTGGAGGACAGGTCAATCTGTGATTAGCGAGTGACGAATGCTCAAGGCCTCCTCCTTTGCCTTGAGGGCCTCTTCATGGCGGCCAAGTTGTGAAAGATGATCCGAGTGGTAATTAAGAGAATGAACGAGATCTGGGAGGAATACTTTGGGGCGATCTGCGGCTAGTAAGCGACGAATTCCCAAGGCCTCCTCATTTGCCTTGAGGGCCTCTTCATGCGCCAAATTTGAAAGATCAGGGACTGGTTGTTAAGAGAATCAGCGAGGCTGATGGAATACTTTGGGATCTGTGTAAGACGGATCAGCGAGATCTGGGCCGAATACTTCGGGTCGATCTGCGGCTAGCAAGCGATAAATGGCCAAGGCCTCCTCATTTGCTTTGAGGGCCTCTTCAGCGCGGCCAAATTTTGAAAGATCACAGGAGAGGTTGCTAAGAGAACGAGCGAGATCTGGGCGGAATACTTCGGGTCGATCTGTGGCTAGCAAACGACAAATTCCCAAGGCCTCCTCACTTGCCTTCAGGGCCTCTTCATCTCGGCCGAATTTTGAAAGCTGAACGGAGAGGTTGTTAAGAGAACGAGCGAGATCTGGGCGGAATACTTCGGGTCGATCTGCGGCTAGCAAGCGATAAATGACCAAGGCCTCCTCATTTGCCTTGAGGGCCTCTTCATCGCGGCCAAGTTGTGAAAGATGATCCGAGTGGTAATTAAGAGAATGAACGAGATATGGGAAAAATACTTTGGGGCGATCTGCGGCTAGTAAGCGACGAATTCCCAAGGCCTCCTCATTTGCCTTGAGGGCCTCTTCGTCGCGGCCAATTTGGAAGAATAATGGAGAGTGTTAAGAGAAACAGCGAGATCTGGCGGAATACTTCGGTCGATCTGCGGCTAGCAAGCGATAAATGACCAAGGCCTCCTCATTTGCCTTGAGGGCCTCTTCATCGCGGCCAAATTTTGAAAGATCAACGGAGAGGTTGTTAAGAGAACGAGCGAGATCTGGGCGGAATACTTCGGGTCGATCTGCGGCTAGCAAGCGATAAATGGCCAACGCCTCCTCAATTGCCTTCAGGCCTCTTCATCGCGGCCAAAGTTTGAAAGCTGAACGCAGAGGTTGTTAAGAGAATGAGCGAGATCTGGGCGGAATACTTCGGGTTGATCTGTGGCTAGCAAGCGATAAATGGCCAAGGCCTCCTCATTTGCCTTGAGGGCCTCTTCATCGCGGCCAAATTTGAACGCTGAGCGGAGAGGTTGTTAAGAGAAAGAGCGAGATCTGGGCAGAATACTTCGGGTCGATCTGCGCTAGCAAGCGATAAATGGCCAAGGCCTCCTCATTTGCCTTGAGGGCCTCTTCACGGCGCCAAATTTTGAAAGATGAACGGAGAGGTTGTTAAAAGAAAGAGCCAGATCTGGGCGGAATACTTCTGGCCGATCTGTGCTAGCAAGCGATGAATTCCCAGGGCCTCCTCACTTGCCTTAAAGGCCTCTTCATCGCGGCCCAATCCCGAAAGGCAAAGGGAGAAGCTGCCAAGGGCAACAGCAAGATATGATTTCTCCCTACGGCGCGGCATAGTACCACTGCCATAGTCTGTACCTCAAACGCCTCGCCCCAAAGACCCAGATCATGCAGATTCCTGGACAGGTCATTCATCTTTCCCGCCAGCATAGCCGAATCCAATTTGACCTCCCTCACATCATGCAACTCGTTCAGGAGCTCCAATGTCGCCGTAACTGTTTCACGAAGTTGACGTGTCGGGTCCCCAGTCGGCTGCCAGTGAGTTTCCCATTTCAAAGCCTGCGCTTCGACATCCGCACCGACCGAAATATGTGGCAAGACACCCCGGACTTCTGCCGTAAGCTCCGAGATCTGACTTGTGAGATATGAGACATGGAGATCACGGCCAGTTCGCAGTCCAGTCATCCCTCCATGCCTGCTTTGTCATCATCAGTCTCTATTGCTATATTGAGCAAAGGACGTAGATTTACCTTGAGCCCAGTGGTGTCGAGGTCGCCCGTAACCCCACCTCCCCTAGTCGTCCTTGCACGGCCACCCCGATTTGCTCAAACACTGTCTGACCCGCCGGAAGTTCGAACAAGTTGCGCAGTCCTTCCAGCACAATCGAGGCCTAAAAATCGAATTTAATATCATTGAATTGTCGATAGCCCCAAAATCATTCACCGGTGTGTTTTCAGAGGTTAACAGGGGTCTTACTGGGACTGACGGGCCCGGAGACACGATTGTCCCTACTCTGTCCACAGCGTTGGATGCTGTTATCGATGTCAGGGTGACGATCTTTATCATCACATCAGCTCATTTCTGCAAAGTGAGAGGGGGCCTGTTGAATGCACACTCACTTGGAATGCATGGAAACAATCTGTCAGATTCTGTTCGTGCCTCGATATCGCAGTCATAATTTGATCACGCTGGACGTAGTGACTCAAAAGATGCAAACTCGACCATCGCTTTGCGTCAGCACAAATTGCCATCAGGTTCCTATAGGCGAAATAGATATTTCATTGTAGAGATTGTGCAAGGAAATTGGGAAGCATACCGCCTTAAAATGAATAAAAGAGAGAGATTCGATCTGCGGCTAGCAAGCGACGCAATTCCCAAGGCCTCCTCATTTGCCTTGAGGGCCTCTTCATCGCGGCCAAATTTTGAAAGAGCAAGGGAGAGGTTGCCTAAGAGAACGAGCGAGATCTGGCGGAACACTTGGGGGCGATCTGCAGCTACGCGAGCGATAAATGGCCAAGGCCTCCTCAATTTTGGCTTCAGGGCCTCTTCATCTCTGCCAAATTGGAAAGATCAACTGGCGGATGAGGGATGTTTAAAGGGAATCAGGCGAATCAGTGAACACTTTGGGCGATCTGCAGCTATGGAACGATAAATTGGCCAACGCCTCCTCAATTACCTTGAGGGCCTCTCATCACGGCCAATTTTGAAAGACAATTGGAGTGGTTGCGAAGAGAATGAGCGGAGATCTGGGTGGAACACTTGGGGCAACGATCTGCAGCTAGCCCCGATAAATGGCCCAAGGCCTCCTCTAATTGCTTGCAGGCCTCATTCATCTCCTCGCCCAAATTTGGAAAGATCAATGGAGAGGATGTTAACGGAATCAGGCGAGATTCCGGAGTGGACCACTCCTTGGCGCGATCTGCAGCTAGTGAGGCATAAATTGGCCAAGGCCTCCCTCAATGCCTTCCAGGGCCTTCTTTCATCCCGGCCCAAGATTTTGAAAGACGATTTGGACGGGTGGTTGTTAAGAGAATCAGCGAGATCTGGGCAGATAACTTTGGGTTGATCTGCGGGCTAGCAAGCGATAAATGGCCAGGGGCTCCTCATTCTGGCCTTGAGGGGGGCCTCTTCATCCCGGCCAAAACTTTGAAAGACAAAGGGAGTGGTTGTAAGAGAAGCAGCAAGATCTGGAGGAATACTTCGGGTCGATTCTGTGGCTTACAAGCGATAAAATGCCCAAGGCCCTCGTCAATTGCCTTCAGAGCCTCTTCATCACGGCCCCAAAATTTTTGAAAGACGATTGGAGTGGTTTTAAGAGAAGCAGCGAATCTGGGGAGGAATACTTTCGGGTCGATCTGCGACTAGCAATGCGGACGAATTCCCAAGGCCTCCTCCACTTGTCTTGGAGGGGCCTCTTCATCGCGGCAAAATTTATTGAAAGATCCAACGGAGAGGTTGTTAAGGAATCAGCGAGATCTGGCGGAATATTCGGGTCGATCTGCGGCTAGGCAATGCAGATAAATGGCAAGGCTTCCTCATTTGGCCTTGAGGGCCCTCTTCATCGGCGGCCAAATTTCGAAAGACGATTGGAGCTGGTTGGTTAAGAAGCAGCCGACGATCTGGCAGGAATACTTACGGGTCCGATCTCGTGGCTAGCAGCGCCATAAATGCCCAAGGCCTCGTCAATTGCTTTCAGAGCCCCTTCCATTCACGGCCAAATTTTGAAAGAGATTGAGTGGTTGTTAAGAGAAGCAGCGAAGATCTGGGAGAATACTTCGCGGCTCGATCTGCGACTAGCAAGCGACGAATTTTCCCAAAGCCTCCTCACTTGTCTTGAGGGCCTCTTCATCGCGGCCAAAATTTTAAAGATCAACGGAGAGGTTGTTAAAAAAAAAAAAAAAAATGAAGACCATCCAGCGACGATCTGGGCGGAACTATCGGTCGATCTGCGGCTAGCAAGCGATAAATGGGCCAAGGCTCCTCATTTGCTTGAGGGCCTCTTCATCGTCGGCCCAAACTTTGGAAGACGATTGGAGTGGTTGTTAAGAGAAACAGCGAGATCTGGGCGGAATACTTCGGGTCGATCTGCGACTAGCAAGCGACGAATTCCCAAGGCCTCCTCACTTGTTTGGAGGGCCTCTTCATCGCGGCCAAATTGTCGAAAGACGACTGGAGTGGTTGTTAAGAGAATGGAGCGAGATCTGGGCGGAATACTTCGGGTCGATCTGCGGCTAGCAGCGATAAATGGCAAGCCTCCTCATTTGCTTTGAGGCCTCTTCATCGCGGCCAAATTTTGAAAGAGCAATGGAGAGTTGTTAAGAGAATCAGGCGAGATCTGGGCGGAATACTTCGGGTCGATCTGTGGCTAGCAAGCGATAAATGGCCCAAGGCCTCCTCATTTGCCTTGAGGCCTCTTCATCGCGGCCAAATTTTGAACAGAGGAGGAGGTTGTTAAGAGAAAGAGCGAGATCTGGGCAGAATACTTCGGGTCGATCTGCGACTAGCAAAGCGACGAATTCCCAAGGCTCCTCATTGTCTTGAGGGCCTCTTCACGCGGCCCAAATTTTGAAGATAACGATGGGGGTTGTTAAGAGAAAGAGCCAGATCTGGGCGGAATACTTCGGGTGATCTGGGCTAGCAAGCGATGAATGCCAGGGCCTCCTCATTTGCCTTGAGGGCCTCTTCATCGCGGCCAATCCCGAAAGGCAAAGGGAGAAGCTGACAAGGGCAACAGCAAGATATGATTTCTCCCCTACGGCGCGGCATAGGTACCACTGCCATAGTCTGTACCTCAAACGCCTCGCCCCAAAGACCCAGATCATGCATATCCTGACAGGCCATTCATCTTTTCCGCCAGCATAGCCGAATCCAATTTGACCTCCCTGACATCATGCAACTCGTTCAGGAGCTCCAATGTCGCCGTAACTGTTTCACGAAGTTGACGTGTCGGTCCCCAGTCGGCTGCCGGTGAGTTTCCCATTCCAAAACCTGCCCTTTGACATCCGCACCGACCGAAATATGTGGCAAGACACCCCGGACTTCCACCGTAAGCTCGGAGATCTGACTTGTGAGATATGAGACATGGAGATCACGGCCAGTTCGCAGTCCAGTCATCCCTCCATGCCTGTTTTGTCATCATCAGTCTCTTATTGCTATATTGAATAAAGGACGTAGATTTACCTTGAGCCCAGTGGTGTCGAGGTCGCCCGTAACCCACTTCCTCTAGTCGTCCTTGCACAGCACTCCGATTTGCTCAAACACTGCCTGACCCGCCGGAAGTTCGAACAAGTTGCGCAGTCCTTCCAGCACAATCGAGGCTAAAAATCGAATTTAATATCATTCAATTGTCGATGGCCCAAATGACTCACCGGTGTGTTTTCAGAGGTTAACAGGGGTCTTACTGGGACTGACGGGCCCGGAGACACGATTGTCCCTACTCTGTCAACAGGGTTGGATGCTGTTATCGATGTCAGGTGACGATCTTTATCATCACATCAGCTCATTTCTGCAAAGCGAGAGGGGACCTGTTGAATGCGCACTCACTTGGAATGCATGAAAACAATCTGTCAGATTCTCTCCGTGCCTCGATATCGCAGTCATAATTTGATCACGCTGACGTAGTGACTCAAAACATTCAAACTCGACCATCGCTTTGCGTCAGCACAAATTGCCATCAGGTTCCTATAGGCGAAATAGATATTTCATTGTAGAGATTGTGCAAGGAAATTGGGAAGCATACCGCCTTAAAATGAATAAGCTTGAAGCTACTGCCGTATTATCGGGGATGTTGCTCCCCTTCAACCTCCCACGAAGCTCTCAAGAAACTTCATGACCCGAACTATGAGCTGTGTACATCCGTCTCTTCCGTCCGCGCATGGTTTTCACTGCCTCGATTACCTCCCCTACGACGTCGAAAATTTTGAGTGAGGGGACCAGAGAGTGCGCGTGGAAGAGCTGGGATATCACGGATTAGCGAAGACATAACGAGAGCAGCATCCCATGCTGGGCCGGCGTTCTCGTTGAGGTAATCTGGATATGATTGCTGGGGCGGCTCCAGATGTACGGAAGTGGATGGTTGGTTAGGAGATGAATCATTGGACGGGGCTGGAGGCGGTTGGACGCTGCGTTTTCTCCTCGAGAAGAGTCTTCTGCGTAACATGAGGCGTGGGCAGTCGAGAGCTAGGGAGGGGACTTGAGAGCGGGGCGGGGCGAGGCGAGCAAGGCGCTACGATGCGAGGCGGTGCGAGGCAAGTAGGATGAATC
>MU129082.1:78132-111721 GCA_014904985.1 Hydnum rufescens UP504
ACTTGAAGCCCACTCCTATTTATCGGGATTGCTTTCTCCCTTATTATCTCCTATATTTTCTCTCAATAAATTCTTTTTATTACTTCCGAACTATACTGTGTATATCCTCTCTTCCAGTCGCGCATGGTTTTCACTGCCTCGATTACCTCCCCACGACGTCGAAAACTTGAGTTTGGAGGACCCAGAGAGTGCGCGTGGAAGAGCTGGATATCACGGATTAGGATAGACATAACGAGAGCAGCATCCCATGTTGGCCGGCGGTTCTCGTTGAGGTAATCTGGATATGATTGCTGGGGCGGCTCCAGGATGTGCGGAAGTGGATGGTTTGTTTAGGAGATGAATCATTGGACGGTGGCTTGAAGCGGTTGGACGCTTGCGTTTTTCTCCTCGAGAAGAGTCTTTCTGAATGGCATGAGCGGTCGGGGCAGTCGAAGAGCTAGGGAGGAACTGGGAGAGGGTGTTAGTAATTCCTTTTGTCACCTACCCATTTGGGATGTATTCAAATCCTTTGAGGGCCTGCGCAGCAATTACTAGTACCCACACGAAGTGGTAGAGAACACATTGTACTCGACAAGTTATGTGAGTTAGCCATCGACAAGTCCCTGCATGAAGTTGTCCCTACTTACAGTAAGATCGCCAGAGGCTCTGCAAGCGCTTAGCCCGGTCGTCGAATTCATCGGTTCATGAGAACAGTACAATTCCGTAATCGGAAGTACTATTTCACCTTGACGGATGCTTTTCTCTTTCCAATTGTTAGGCTCCTTCCCTATTCGCCGAATTGTCGTTTTGGACGTTCCCTCTAGTTGTTCGAGTTTCCTTATTCCAGTATTGCGGGCCAGAATGGTCTTGCTACTACGCCAGCACAAGCTCAGTCTCTCTGTGCCTCCGCGACTGCCTTGAAGGAAAGTCCTCGAGCTTTGTTCCCTCGCCGCTCTATGCCCGTTTGTAAGCCTTTCGTCTCCCTTCGTGTTGATACATCCACTCACTGGATGTAAATTGAATTTGAAAGATCTGCTCGCAGCTTGTGAGCAAGTGTGGCCTTCACGAAACGGACCCAGCAGTACTCGCCTGTGTCAAGGCTGCTCCGCTCGTCGAAGCTCTAGGAGCGAAGGGTATCGCGGCCGGCACGTTCAACGCCGCCCTTGGTCTTACAACCGATTTTTCCGCCGTTGATAAATCCGGTCCCAGCACAGGATCTCCGGGACGATCTCCAGCACGATCTCCTCGTGATGAATTGGCTCATGTTCCGTCGCCCCCAAAGGCAGCCCTCCCCCTCCCCTGAGCGACCTCCACCTGTTCCTCGTAAAGAGGTTCTCACGTTCACAAACCGGCACCGTCGCCTCCGCACGCTCCTGTCCCCCCTCATCACCATCATCCAGCCTCAGGGCCCCATTCACCGGTGTTGCGGGACGTGGATGTTGGCGCAAAGGGACCAACTCCTGATATACATGAAGGATTGAAGGGCGAAGGGGCGGGACCGAAACCACAGAATAGTGTGAAAAGCGGTGTCCCTCCGGTCAAGGGCCAGAACGCGAGGCCCCTCCGTCCCTATCTAAGCACCCTCCACCTCAGTCGCCCCCACCCGGCCACAGGCCAAGTCCCGTCCCAGGTCCGGGCCTGGTGTAGGTCCGTCCAGCCGCCCAGCCCACGATGTAGAAGCGCGTTCTAATCTGCCTCGCACCTCCCTTGCTCCGTCCTTCTCCCCCTTCCGTTCCAACTCCCCTTCTGGACCGCGTGCTGACAGGATCCATGCAGCTCTTGTTGGATTCTAGATGCAGCAGCCACCAAGAGGAGCTTGACACCAGGGACGGCTTTGGGTCCCAAACCTGGCTCTAGGTTGTCCTGAGGCCGCAACGAACTGGAAATTCGTCTCTCGATTCACAAAAATTCTTAAAAAATTCCATGACTTCGTCAATCCACCCCAGATGTCCCAGCCTTGCCTAAGACATGTTCACCCAGTCCTACCACCCTTCTTGATCTTCGTTTCTTTTTATCAGTTTGACAGCACTGAGGACATTCATAGAGTAGAAATCCCGGTGGCAGTATTTCGTATTTGCTTGACCATGGAAGATAAATGAATCCTTCCTGTGGCTCCCAAGGCTCCGCATATCTGAAGATTTTCCAAGAGTAATGTATACAATAGTGTCCCACCGAGAACTGAATTTACATCGTAATCCCCAAAGTTGCCATAAATCTCTCGAGCGACGTCTGCCATTCGCTTGTTGGCAAACTCCCAGAACTGCCAAGCCCTTCCTAGGGCAATTTGGACATAAAGATCAACACAATCTTACGAAACACGAGACACAAGATATGAGAGATAAGGATCGCGGAACATTGGCAGTGGCAAGCACATCTGGATACGCAAAGCAGCTCAGACAAATACACTGACAACGGAGATCGTGGAGGGCATGGAGCTAACAGCACCAAGAGGTAGAGCATTCCACGTACATTGTTTGCAGGTCTCAAGGATCTTTCACCACCTTATACCATCGAGGTTTAACGTCCTTCTCGATACCCAAAACCTTCTAGAACTTTCAACTCCTTAGGCGATTCTTTGCATTTTCCAGACCGGCCTGATTGCGATTTGATCCAATAGTAAAACAGAAGGCTACCTGCTTGTTGATAGGGTGTTTGACAGTTTCCCACGTTGATGGGCTTTCCGTAAAGGCGGCGCCCGATTTCTTTGAGGGACGGATACGCTGAATGATACTCATCGAAGGTTTTCCCTTGAGGATCCTGTGTTTCCTGCCACGCGAACATCTCCTCCATATCCAGAGCATACCCGAAAACCCATAAGGGTATGTAGTTGTAAGGGGATGGGTTGTATATCTGATGATATGCAGGGGATTTGGCTTCAGGTGGCCTCTAATGCAGAGGGATAAACGGAAGTATTGGATCCACAGAAGAATGGCTCGCTGTCCTTCCAGGGCTCTTTGATTCGGACGATCCTTGCGAAATGCGAGGTGAGATTAGACTCAAGAGCAGAAGCCTGAAAGCTGCATTCTTGAAATATACATTCCAGCTGAGGCCAATGGACGAGAAGAATTCTCAGGTTTCCCACCAAAAGGGGTTGAGCGCATGCAGGCGTCAGTGGCCTCGTACTCACAGGCGGAAAGAACTCAGACTTGGATTCTGAGAAGAACCAGACAGCGAGGTTTACTAGTAAAGGCAATGTCGACTAGCAAGTCACTGGACCTAAGTACGAGGTCACGGGGAAGCGTCTCGCCCCGCTCCTCAACCAGCCCCCGTGGCATCGTCCTAGCGGGTTTCTTGAACTTTTCGGCGGCTTCGTACCCACCTAACTACCGTATCGTCTTCTCGTATCAAGGAAGATCTGGACCCTGTAGCTACGGGCCTCAGGCTACGGTCCAAATATCAACAGATCTTTCCTGGTGATTGGGGCTTGAACACAGGACTTTAATTCTCCTCTATGAAATAAAAACCATCTTCTGCATTGTAGTATTCATCCTGATTCTTCCGATATATCTTCCTCTCACCTTTTGTTCGGTGTTTTGGCTATCTATCCGTGAACTTGGCGGTTGCATCCATATCTCCGTACTGTACTCGGGAAATCGGTTCTTCCCCGGGGAAAAGCGGACAACCTCAACGTGTCATTTCACCGAAGCCAGCCGTGTTCAGCGATATGATTGTATAAAACCCATACTTTTGAAGACGTCCCTTCACTGGGCTTCTTTCCATACCTCCCCCACTCCCGCGTTCCGAGCGATATAGTGCACCTTCTGAAAATCCCATCTCCCGTTCTGTGTCTCATTTTCGTGGGACGTTCCCAGACATTCCTCTTCATCGGATCGTGAAGGAGCTTCCCTACTATGTTGGGTACATATATGCACCGCGAAATGTATGTTGATAGTAGGGGACAATCTCTGCGGTAACTATCCATTCCATTGCACCGCCTCGCTGTTTCTGCTCACCACCTTCGCCTGCCTTGGGCACCTTGGGCATCGGTCGACACCATATGTATGTTCAGATCGAATATCTGCCTGGATTACCGACCCCGATCTCCCATCGATTAAGACGAATCTAACATATTCATGTAACGTTATTAGCTGGGATCGGGAAGCATGACCTGTGATCTCCTGGGGCCTCACGAGGACGTACTTCTGTTCCAAAGGAAACAGGGCACCCTCCTGGGTGTATCTCGAGACTGCGGCATCCAAAAGGAAGTTGTCTTCAGCCATGTGTCCAATCTGATGTGCCCGGGGACTCGCTCTTTTCTCCCGCGACTCTAGTGCGGGAATCATATCTGGGTCATCCGCAACATCTGCGTATGACCGATGTTTTCGACATCGAGGTGCCCTCCGATTCAACCTTCGGCATCGCTCATAGTGTTCAATGCAATCCTGCTTATTGGAAATGTGGGTATGACTTGTAGCCACAACATCCGGTGCTGGCACAGAAGGATTTGGCGAGGCGAACAAATTCGGTTTCAAAGCTCAGAGGGTTCGGTCGGCTATGGAGCAGATAGACGAAGTGTTGTCTTCGATCCCACCCACGTCTCCCTATCAGAAATAACTGGGAGATATGTGGTCTTGCGAGAACGAGAGGTCGGCTCCATTCTCCTTTTCTGAATTATTGAAACAGTATTAATTCTTGGAGGCTTTGATGCGTGGTATATGCCTTCGTCTGCAGGTATCCACGCCTCGAAGCCTCCAATGCTCAGACCTTGACGGGCCAGCCTATTTAGGTAGTTATGAATTGTGGCACTATTTATTTAATAATAATGTGGACGCGGAACACGAGGGGGACCACAATTATATTGTGGCATTGTCACCCTGAGCCTATGCTTATTTACTCTTTCAGTCAATAGGATACTCTCCATTTATAGGATAGGAATAATTGAGATGAACATGTATTGATTTAACAACTGCCAAAGTTCGGTATTCCGGGTATTCCGGAGGTGTCAATGGCTGACACCAGGCTCCTAGGTCGGGGTTCCTTGGTGGCTTCATATGTCGCCTCTCGGTCGACACGATCCTGTTGCCGCTGATGCAATGGGGC
The DNA here is from genome assembly GCA_014904985.1 of Hydnum rufescens UP504. NCBI lineage: Eukaryota > Fungi > Basidiomycota > Agaricomycetes > Cantharellales > Hydnaceae > Hydnum > Hydnum rufescens. Next base: position 83,152 of record MU129082.1, read on the forward strand.
CGAGAGCGGCTGATTCTTGGTGGAGGAGAGCAATTTTGCAGATTTTTCAAGAGATGCCAAGGATGTGTTATTTCCCGAAGCCGAACTGGGCTTTTGAAGATCGTCCAAGGTTATTTTTCCTGGATTGATGGCACAATGTCAGGAAGAAGCAGAATAGACTCTATGAGCGACGAACCAGCATCCGTGCCGCTTGGAACAGCAAATTCCCCTTCTATCGCAGCTTCCGTCCGTTCAGGAATTACACGCCGCTTTATCGACCTAGCGGGAAGGGGATCGGTGATGTCTGAAGCTTTTCGTTTTCGATGGCTGAGGTCGTCAATGAACGAGTCCAGTTTGTTCAATGCATCACCCTCGACTTCGATATCCTCATCATCAGAGGGGGCAAGAACCTCTTCATCTCCCTCCGCGTCGCTCGACCCTTCGTCGGATCGGGAGTCAGTGTCGCTGGCCCCGTCGTCGTTATTGGCACTTTCTCCACCATCACCGTCCAGTAATGCGGACAATGACATCCCTGTGGACTTTTTGGGGGGCTTGGGCCGTTGACTTGGGCCGGGCTGGGGGCGCATATAATCCACACGATCCATTCAGCATCCAGTGAGTGGACAAAACGCAGAAACACTACAGAACGAACCTTTTGCGCGAATTTGAAACCACCGAAACGCTCCTCATCGCTTTCCCCTTCGAAGGCTGCATCGGAATCGATATCTTCGTCGTCTTTACTGTTGACAACGTCCATTTCTTCGCCCATACCAGCAGTAATCTTTTGGCGTAACATTTCCATATCTTTGTTGGCAGCATCGCCATCAAGGGAGTCCTGCCCCAGTCCTCGGAGCTCATCCTTGTCGATATCGACGGTGATATTAGCTCGTCTGTCGCGTGTGGCGGAGTATTCATAGACGTCAGGATCATTTGTTGGAGGCCGTTTGTTGTTCCGCTCGAGTCGTTTCTGATAACCAGACGCATTTCGAGAGCTAGAAATCGTGGATTTTGGAGCAGAATGGGCCCTCTAATCCGCTTTGATCCAGTCCTCCTCAGGGAGGCGGTTTCTGCCATGGCTGAAGGGCGTACGGCAACTGCCTGCACTGCCTCATTTGTTATTAGGCACTACCAGTGACGCGATCCCTCGTCTCATTGATTTCACGCTCAGAACCCTCAAAATCCTTCAGGTATCACATATACCCTATTTCCTGATTATTTATGCATCCAGTGGTCGTCCTCCCTTAACATATTCTCCATATCGCGTGTGCGTTGTATCGCACACGCCAAGCACCGCTACTCCCCACCGCGTTATTGCTGGATTTCACGAATGGCCTCCCCCTGTTTTCGCCAACATCGAGTACGGAGTTGATGAGCCTTAAAACTCGTAACTTGGTGAAACGTGCGGTTTTGTAAATAGGCCTGCCCCTGCCACAGGTGATACTTCCTCCTCATCCCCTCCACCGCTGGACCCGGCTTTCCCCCTAGTAGTAGATCAACGGACACAGACTCCGACGTCACTCGCGACCGAAGGAACTGCAGACCCGAAGGATTCTCCAGCATATTCGCCTTCATCATCACCCTATCCCCTATTATCACCCTCGCCTTATCCTCACTCGTCTTTGTCGCCTCGTCCTCGTTCATCGCAATCTCCGTCTCTCAGTCTTCGCCCTCCTCGTTTGCATCACGCATCTGTACGAAATTCACATGCCTCTTCTTTGCGTTCTTCGATCCATTCTTCGTCCAGCAATCCTTCTCCATCTCGTCAGAATGAGCAGTGCGGATGATGCGGGAATATATATGGCCTCGAGACAGCGAACGAACAATGGACGGTTAGTAATAGCTTGTGCTGATCATTATACCTTACATCGGGACAAGAATTACCCCTCCTATTCTAGTTCCCTTTGCCGATATCCACTTTTCGTGACGGTTGAACACTCGAGTCCGAGCTACATCTACGACAAGTCCTTGAACGAGATTTTCTTGGTTTACTGTTTGTTTTTGTTTCTAGGTGGTTACGTTTCCTACACGTTCATCGCTGAATCGAAGAGTGTACCGCAATGGATCCGGAACCCAGCCTTCTCAAACCGACATTGTTCGTGTCTGGTCTTTTTGATCCCAAGGCAAGAGTAGCCCCTGCTAGCTTCTACAGTGAAGTAGACGATATCCGGCCTCACTGATTTTAGGCAAAAAACAAAACATGGGCGATGCAGAACGCAGGCCCCTGCATTGTGATGCATCGGAGACTTGTAAAATAGCGCGACGCGCGAGGTTTTGAAGGGCTCTGCCTTTTTTTTTTTCATCGTTGCGATCGACTGATTTGGGGTGGTGGAATATTTACCTAGCACGGCCTGATACAAATCCCCTGAAGTCGTGTTGGGTTTTGCAGATACTGTGTCACCTTCCGATCCTGTGGTGTTTGGAAACCAGTGGTATTGTCCATTCAAGCGTGCTCTACCAGTAAACCCTTCGTTTCCTAGGTAGCTACAAATTAGCCATGGCAATCTTAATCCCCCACTCGAACAACCCTTAGACTAATCCTACATCCACTTCCAAACATGTTCTGAGTGTGTCCCCCCCAACTCATATTGACAAATGAGGAAACTTCAATGGGTCTTACAATCCCATACGTAGTGCGTGCTGTAAGCGGTATGATCATACCTAGCTTATTTCAAAGCCAAAGAGAAGATTGTCAATGAGTGCGATCAGGAGGGAGTGAGTTATCGTATGGGCGCCTGGATAACAAAGAGGGAAGAAGCAATAGACAATTCAGACATACAGCGTTTGAAACCCCGACCGCCAGCCTTTGAATCGTACCTCTTTGACCGCTGGCTTAGACAACATCGATTCCCTTCGAACCCACCAGCCCCAAACAGCATCAGGAACATTTCCTCATAGGCCCTGCCCATTATCTAGTCCCACTCTAAGCGTGTTGACAGTCGCCACCGAGGAAGGATCGTCGGGCTCCGGAAGCGGCTCCCCGCTCCCCATTTTAAGCGCCTTAACACTTCTTTGCCACCCCTAGGGAGGGGAATGCACTTGGGGCCATCTCCACGTTTAATAGAACCGCCAGGTAGGGTTGATCTCATCGTTGTTGCGGCCGAACGGGTCCCGTCGCTGATATTGAGGACATTCGGTGTCTTTCGAGCTGAAGGTGTGTCTTTGATTTAACGTTAACGCAGATACTGGCAGGATGGCAGCCCCAGGCAGTCGGCAATAAGTCAAGGCGGTGAAATTTGGAAACACGAATGGAGAGGTTGTTAAGAGAATGAGCAAGATTTGGGTGGAGGATGGGTCAATCTGGGATTAGTGAGTGACGAATGCTCAAGGCCTCCTCCTTTGCCTTGAGGGCCTCTTCATGGCGGCCAAGTTTCGAAAGATGATTAGAGTGGTTGTTAAGAGAATGAGCAAGATATGGGAGGAATACTTTGGGTCGATCTGTGGCCAGTAAGCGATAAATGGCCAAGGCCTCCTCATTCGCCTTCAGGGCCTCTTCATCCTGGCCAAGTTTTGAAAGACGATTGGAGTGGTTGTTAAGAGAACCAGCGAGATCTGGGTGGAATACTTTGGGTCGATCTGTGGCTAGCAAGCGACGAATTCCCAAGGCCTCCTCATTTGCCTTCAGGGCCTCTTCATCACGGCCAAATTTTGAAAGACAAATAGAGTGGTTGTTAAGAGAAAGAGCGAGGTCTGGGCGGAATACCTTGGGTCGGTCTGCGGCTAGCACGCGACGAATTCCCAAGGCCTCCTCATTTGCCTTGAGGGCCTCTTCATCACGGCCAAATTTTGAAAGACGATTGGAGTGGTTGTTAAGAGAATCAGCGAGATCTGGGTGGAATGCTTTGGGTCGATCTGTGGCTAGCAAGCGACGAATTCCCAAGGCCTCCTCATTTGCCTTCAGGGCCTCTTCATCACAGCCAAATTTCGAAAGACCAACGGAGAGGTTGTAAAGAGAAAGAGCAAGATCTGGGCGGAATACTTCGGGGCGATCTGCGGCTAGTGAGCGATGAATGCTCAAGGCCTCCTGATTTGCCTTGAGGGCCTCTTCATCCCGGCCCAATTTTGAAAGACGATTGGAGTGGTTGTTAAGAGAATCAGCGAGATCTGGGTGGAATACTTTGGGTCGATCTGTGGCTAGCAAGCGACGAATTCCCACGGCCTCCTCATTTGCCTTGAGGGCCTCTTCATCGCGGCCAAATTTTGAAAGATGAACGGAGAGATTGTAAAGAGAAAGAGCAAGACCTGGGCGGAATACTTCAGGTCGATCTGCGGCTAGCAAGCGATAAATGGCCAAGGCCTCCTCATTTGCCCTGAGAGCCTCTTCATCGCAGCCCAATTTTGAAAGACGATTGGAGTGGTTGTTAAGAGAAGCAGCGAGATCTGGGTGGAATACTTTGGGTCGATCTGTGGCTAGCAGGCGACGAATTCCCAAGGCCTCCTCATTTGCCTTGAGGGCCTCTTCATCGCGGCCAAACTTTGAAAGATTAACGGAGAGGTTGTTAAGAGAAAGAGCGAGATCTGGGCGGAATACTGCGGGTCGATCTGCGGCTAGCAAGCGATAAATGGCCAAGGCCTCCTCATTTGCCTTGAAGGCCTCTTCATCGCAGCCAAACTTTGAAAGACGAATGGAGTGGTTGTTAAGAGAACCAGCGAGATCTCGGCGGAATACTTCGGGTCGATCTGCGGCTAGCAAGCGACGAATTTCCAAGGCCTCCTCATTTGCCTTGAGGGCCTCTTCATCGCGGCCTAACTTTGAAAGACGAATGGAGTGGTTGTTAAGAGAACCAGCCAGATCTCGGCGGAATACTTCAGGTCGATCTGTGGCTAGCAAGCGATGAATTCCCAAGGCCTCCTCATTTGCCTTCAGGGCCTCTTCATCCCGGCCAAACTTTGAAAGATGAATGGAGTGGTTGTTAAGAGAATCAGCGAGATCTCGGCGGAATACTTCGGGTCGATCTGTGGCTAGCAAGTGACGAATTCCCAAGGCCTCCTCATTTGCCTTGAGGGCCTCTTCATCGCGGCCAAACTTTGAAAGAAGAATGGAGTGGTTGTTAAGAGAATCAGCGAGATCTCGGCGGAATACTTCGGGTCGATCTGCGGCTAGCAAGCGACGAATTCCTAAGGCCTCCTCATTTGCCTTGAGCGCCTCTTCATCACGGCCAAATTTTGAAAGATAAATGGAGAGGTTGTTAAGAGAACGAGCGAGATCTGGGTGGAATACTTCGGGTCGATCCGTGGCCAGCGAGCGATGAATGTTCAGGGCCTCCTCACTTGTTCTCAGCGCCTCTTCATCACGGCCCAATCCCGAAAGGCGAAGGGAAAGGCTAACAAGGGCAACAGCAAGATATGATTCCTCCCCTACAGCGCGGCATAGTACCACTGCCATAGTCTGTACCTCAAACGCCTCCCCCGAAAGACCCAGATCATGCAAATTCCTTGACAGATCATCCATCTTTCCTGCCAGCATAGCTGAATCCAATTTGACCTCCCTGACATCATGCAACTCGTTCAGGAGCTCCAATGTCGCTGTAACTGTTTCACGAAGTTGACATGTCGGGTCCCCAGTCGGCTGCCAGTGAGTTTCCCATTTCAAAGCCTGCGCTTCGACATCCGCGCCGACCGAAATATGTGGCAAGACACCCCAGACTTCTGCCGTAAGCTCCGAGATCTGCCTTGTGAGATATGAGACATGGAGATCACGGCCAGTTCGCAGTCCAGTCATCCCTCCATGCCTGTTTTGTCATCATCAGTCTCTTATTGCTATATTGAATAAAGGACGTAGATTTACCTTGAGCCCAGTGGTGTCGAGGTCGCCCGTAACCCCACTTCCTCTAGTCGTCTTTGCACAGCCACGCCGATTTGCTCAAACACTGCCTGACCCGCCGGAAGTTCGAACAAGTTGCGCAGTCCTTCCAGCATAATCGAGGCCTAAAAATCGAATTTAATATCATGGAATTGGCGATAGCCCCAAATCACTCACCGGTGTGTTTTCAGAGGTTAACAGGGGTCTTACTGGGACTGACGGGCCCGGAGACACGATTGTCCCTACTCTGTCCACAGCGTTGGATGCTGTTATCGATGTCAGCGTGACGATCTTTATTATCACATCAGCTCATTTCTGCAAAGTGAGAGGGGACCTGTTGAATGCACACTCACTTGGAATGCATGGAAACAATCTGTCAGATTCTCTCCGTGCCTCGATATCGCACTCATAATTTGATCACGCTGGACGTAGTGACTCAAAAGATCCAAACTCGACCATCGCTTTGCGTCAGCACAAATTGCCATCAGGTTCCTATAGGCGAAATAGATATTTCATTGTAGAGATTGTGCAAGGAAATTGGGAAGCATACCGCCTTAAAATGAATAAACTTGAAGCCACTGCCGTATTATCGGGTATGTTGCTCCCCTTCAACCCTCCCACGAAGCTCTCAAGAAACTTCATGACCCGAACTATGAGCTGTGTACATCCGTCTCTTCCGTCGCGCATGGTTTTCACTGCCTCGATTACCTCTCCTACGACGTCGAAAACTTGAGTGAGGGGACCAGAGAGTGCGCGTGGAAGAGCTGGCATATCATGGATTAGCAAAGACATAAGGAGAGCAGCATCCCATGCTGAGCCCTCGTTGAGATAATCTGGATATGATTGCTGGGGCGGCTCCAGATATGCGGAAGTGGATGGTTGGTTAGGAGATGAATCATTGGACGGGGCTGAAGGTGGTTGGACGCTGCGCTTTCTCCTCGGGAAGAGTCTTCTGCATAACATGAGGCGTGGGGCAGTCGAGAGCTAGGGGGGGACTTGAGAGCGAGGCGAGGCGAGGTGAGGCGAGGCGCTACGATGCGAGGCGGTGCGAGGCAAGTGGGATGAATCGTCACCTACCCATTGGGATGTATTCAAATCCTTTGAAGGCCTGCGCAGCAATTACTAGTACCCAGACGAAGTGATAGACAACACATTGTACTCGATAAGTTATGTGATTTAGCCATCGACAAGTCCATGAATGAAGTTCTCCCTATTGAAGCTGTGATTGCCAGATGTTCCCTGCAAGCGCTTAGCACAAGTCGTCCAAAGGCTTTTCATAAGATCAGTTCCCGTAATCGGGAGTATTTCATTTTGACGGATGCTTTTCCCCTTATTTTCCTTCCTTGAAGTTCCCTATTTGTCGAATTGTCGTCTCGGACGTTCCCTCTAGTTGTTCAAGTTTCCTTATTCCAGTGTTGCGGGCCAGAATGGCCTTGCTACTACGCCAGCACAAGCTCAGTCTCTCTGTGCCTCCGCGACTGCCTTGAAGGAAAGTCCTCGAGCTTTGTTCCCTCGCCGCTCTTGATCTATCGTGACGGTATACTCCCTGGCATTCGCTGCTCTCGCACTTGGTCCTGGGATTGGTGCTAGTCCGTTGATGGCTATTCCCCCCGGGATCTGAACTTTGGTACGGATGTACACACTGAGTTCTGTCCTATCTCGTCCACAGGAATTTGCACCAATCCTCGCGTTTCCTCTAGCTCTGGTGCTTTCGTCCCCGAGAATTTGGCCGACTTTCCCCATGCGGTGTCAATGAACCACCCCCCAGATTACTGTCAACTTGTATGATATTCACTAGCTTTTTTCGGTACTTCAAGGCGTACTGTAGATGCCTTCGAATCTCCGTCCCGCTGTTAGATTAGTCTTGCACGCTTCGGGCTGGAATCCTAGACTCGGACCTTATCGCCTGTCCTAGATGCATCATGCATACAATTCCGTCTCTCATTACTCTCGAACCCGCGTAGACTATCTGGTTCGTCACTGGCCTCGCCACTCTCGCGACTATTTTCCAGTATTGCCGCGCCTGTGGAGGACCCTTCTCCCCGCTCGCTCAATCAACGGATATTATTGTAAATATTCACGCCCTCTGGATCTGTCCCGATCACTTCCCGGCGGTGGCCCAACCCACGAGCGTGAACGTGACCTAGACATATTTCGGTCGATCTGCTTCCGGGACGCGTGTCATTGACCTTCAGTGCTTCCTCACGGCGACCAAATTTCGAAAGATCTATGGAGAGGTCGAGAACTCGCGTCGAGCTCTCGGGCTCAGTGTTCTGCTGCTCGCGTGCCTCGGCGGCCCTGGATTTTGTCCATTTCAGCCTCTTTCGTGAGGTGCGAGAGCGAGAACACTGCTTATGTTAAACCTAACAGTTGGGGACCTAGGACTCGTACACAAAGATGATGCAAGCTGCTGCTGCGGCTCTAACTATATCGTCGTTCCTTGCATACTTTGCCCGGTTCTTTTCCACTCTCACGACATGTATTGCCACGCATATCCAAATGTCACTTCTGGGTTTTCCTCGGGTTAGAATAAACGTGGTATAGCGAGATATTCATCGGGACGTTCATTGCAAATGCCAATTCCACTATGAACGGTTCCATCGAAGGGAGAGTACCTCGATCCTGTTCTTGAGGACTGACGCTGGCCGGTATCTAGTTCGCTCAAGTATGTTCTAGTATCACCACTCGTGTACATGCTTCATCGCGGCTTCAAATCAGTGCACAATGCGGACAATAATGCATTTATCCTGGATGGTCACGTAAATATGAAGTACTGCAAACTGGATTTATTTTACGCATGTCCTCAGTGCTATCAAAGAACTGAAAAGGAGAAACAAGTCCAAAAAAGAGAGGGATCCAAAACTATTCCAGGCGTCAGGCTCCCCTTGGCGGCCGCTGGATCTACGATCCAACACAACAGGAGCTGCGCGGATCCTGCCAGCATGCGGTTCAGAGGGGGGAGCTAGGACGGGAGATGAACAGGCCGGGCGAGGCAGGAGACGGATTGGAACGGGCTTCTATATCGTGCGCTGGGCGGCTGTGTGCGTCTACAGCAGGCCTGGAGCCGGGACAGGACTCGGCCTGTGGGCGGGTGGAGGCGACTGAGGCAGAGGGAGTGAAGAAGATGGGGGTGGAGGTGGTCCAGGGTGACCAGAAGCATCCTAAAACGCGACAAAAGTGGTTCTTCCCAGAATGAAACCTTGTAGGTGGAGAGTGGGTGATCGGTGCCGATGGAGCGCGAGGTTAGTTTTCTGCTCTCTTCATCTCGTCAGATATCTTCAATTGATGCGTCGCTCAAACAGAGGGGTTACTCAAAAATACCTCGGGATCAACTTCTGGGGAGAAACACTGCTTTTCTTGTCACTGATGTAGAGATGGAAGGTCTTGATCGTCAGGTGAGGTTTCTGCTCTCACATGCACTGTCGATCGCTAGTTTTTAGCGCTCTCTTTTCTCACGAAAGCATTGGGCCGCCTATGGAAGTGCCGCCACCAGGTTGTATGTCTTCCTTTTGCGCGATGATTTCGAACCCTCGGGACCGACGGGATGGCATTGCCTCCCATTGTATCGTTCAGGGTGCTGGCCTTGGCCATGGGTCCACCTCCTCACTTCTCAGTAGTGGATAACGGGACTCCGGAGGAAATTCAAGAGGTCGTCGACATACTATGTAGGTCAATTTAGTGTGAAAGCTTCCCTTGTCATGGAAAATCCGTCTCGGCACTCGCTCCTCTGGACATATGAAACGGAGCGCATGCCTCCAATCAAGGAGATGCTCGAGTTGACGACGAACCTACACACCCAATGAATGTCCGACAAAGACTTGGCTTCCAAGGACGCGTCCCAGAGTGTCAATCCAGGTTTCGTGCGTGACCATATATTCAAGGAACTAGGTGTGAATTACCAATGGAGTGAGATCGTATTGGACCAGCATCTCCATAGCAAGAAGGAGGTCAACGTCGGAAACAAGGCGTACATGCCGTATGGGAATGAGGACGAGTGGATACAATCGGGGGATCGCGTTCCAGATGCCCCCAATCTGGCACTCATACCCGCTGCCGCCGAGCCAACAACGACAATGAGACTCTTAGATCTCCTGACGACTTTTGGCCATACTGTGTTGGTATTCGAGCTCCTGGAAACTCAACTGCACTTCAACTCAGGACATCTTGCATGAGCTTCCCCGACTCTTCAGTAAGAGAGGGTTCTAGCGGGAATTTTTTTGTCACCTGTGCTTCCATGGCAGTGCAACTTCGGCTCCACCCGTACTTCGGAGTACCCAGTACGTTTCAACCGTCGACGACGGATGATCTTGCGCCTAAGACGCGAAGCAAGCAAGGTTCGTGGTCGCCGTGCGACCTCTCTGGTTATTGAAAACGGCCTTCGCATTACCTGTACGCAGCTTTCCAGGCATGGGCATCTTATTCCAGTCATTTCTTTTGTTAACTCGCCTCCATTCTCTGGCTCTGACTGTTATGGAGTGTTGTCTTGTGCCAATTCCCCCCATCCCACAAAGAAAATAGTACCTCAGAGGAACAAGCTGGCTGCAAAGGTGACCGCTATCTCCCAGTTCTCGAATATGTGTAAGTCAACAACCCGATGTTTGCTATGAATCTTGTTCGTCCTTTCAGCTTAAGTGCCCATTCGGGTATTTGCGATGCTAAGCTGTTTTCTTCCAATGGTGAACAGCAATCCCGACAGCTGGAATGCGGAGGACGGCGCGCCTTCTTTCAGTAGTAACGCTACTGCCACTAAGCTGCATGCCTTCTTCACTGCTAACTCGATGACGCCCCTCTCCCACACTTCCACCCAAAATTCTTGCACGAGGGGCTTGCACCATTGATCCTATGGTGTTGTTTCCGCACGCTATCTCGGAACTTCAGCATTCAAATCATCCTCCCTGATCATCATCGCAGCAACACTCTCGACGAGGGCCGCGAACCCGAACCCTTCCCATCCACATCCCCCACTTCGTAAGAGCATACTCATGACGAATGGGTGACCCAACAGGTGCCACACCACCCACGACGTTCATGGCAAACGCTATCAAAATCAATGCCCCCGAACATGATATTGAGCAAGTCACGGTCTACGGCGACCGCGCAGAAATCAGACGAAAGTTTCCTGTGGAGATGCAGGTCAGAGCGTGTTCGGCTGTGCCGCTAGATCCTGCGCACTCAACTCTGCATTGCAGGCCGGGCAAAATGAGGCGGTCGTTTCACGACTGCCTGTCTCGAGACTACGAGTGCATCGCAGTCACTCGCTGTTTTTGATGTGGTCTACGCCCGCCAGGTTCTCCCCAAAACGTTGATGAGGATGGCGCAATCAGTAGCCTTGAAGAGCGTGTTGCCGCTGTCGAATCTCGCCGTGCCTTTCTCACCAAACAGGAGAAGGTCCTCTCATCTTACTCTGACACCTTGTCTAGCCAATACGCGAATGCCTCACAGCTCGCTAGTTTCCTTGATCCTCACAGGACGACAAATCGCAGTATCTACGAAGAACGAACGGCTCTGGACAAAGAATATAAATCGCTCTCCAAAGAGCTCGACGACGCACGCAAACGCACAAACTCGGAAATACAGGCCAAGAGAGCTTCAAGTGTGATGGTTACCGTGCTCTCCGAAGAACCGGGCCCTGCTCAACTGATCCTCATCTATGGTGCAGAACTATTGATTTCAAACCTCTGGTTAGGGGGCATAATTTGTGAATATTGCACAGCTGTCTACGGCGCTTCTTGGTCTAGTTTATATGATGTTCGCGCGAGTGTGGATTCACATTTCGCTTCCAAGAAAGCTGAATCCCCCCCGATATCTCTCCAATACCGGGCCTGTCTGTCTAGGGAGACTAGTGCTGTTCATCTAGCGATTTCTGTTCCCCTTCTGAGAACTGTCGGATTGTTCGCTTCAGACATGACTCCGGCGCAGCCTGCGATGCAGCAGCTTCTACGGTGAATCAATGATCAGCTTAATAATCAATTCGACGCCATCAATGATCGACTCGATGCGATTGATGGTCGACTCGACACGATCGATGGTCGACTCGACGTGATTGATAGTCGACTTGACGGAATTGATGGTCGACTTGGTGGAATTGATGGTCGACTTGATGCTAACGGCCGATCGTTCATCCTTGGTCCCTATGTGATCTGCCAATATGCTCTGATCTGACAAGGCGAGGCGCTCGCCGCCATTCCTTCCTTATACGTCGCAGGAATCCAAAACGTACATATGTTCAACCATGCTCAAGCCTTCAACGAAAACCCGTGGAGCAAGAGCTGATGGTTAACTTAGGCAACGAACGTATTGGCATGCATCTTCGTTCTTGTTGTGATACCGGCAACACTATTAAAGGTTTGTTCTCCTTTCCTCTGCTCCCAACCATGGCCGATACCTTCTATTTTCTTCCCAGAATATAATCCACATCCCAACCAAGCGCCAGGACGGTTTCAACGCACGATTCCATCCCTACCGATGGTCACGTCTTACGCATGCTCTACCACAGCTCGCCCGAGAGTCAGCGCGCTCAGCGCAAATTCCGTGATTACATCCAACCGTGGGCCTATGTTTGCTTCAGGGCATTCGTGCTGCGTGGCCTTGCGTTGCAGCTCCACCCTGTAAATGAAGCGTACTTCCGTGCATACCTCAAGCCAGTGTACGAACTACAAATAGCTGCTCCCAAGCAGCAACGCAACAGGTGCCAGGATGAGGAGAAAGACTGTGTGGATGTGGAGCAACCATTAACCTCCCAATTGATTCATTCTGTTCGTCCATAAATCACATGATCTCAGACATGAGAGTCGCTTGTTGCCGCTACCCGATAGTTAATCTAATAGGTGGAGCCCTATCCAACAGTTTGCCCTGTGAAAGGATACTTGAACTATGTCAGATCCTGGAAAACGCCCCTTGGAAGATATTTCCTCTAGTACGAGCCCTCCCAAGCGACAAACTCGCTCCGCTACTCGCGTACCTGTCCTTAAACCTGCCTCACCCGTTTCGTCCGGTGCTGCCGTGGATAATGGCCCCAAGGAATTTGATGAACTTATCCGGGAAGCCTTGGACTACGTCCCAGATGATCTTCCAAAGAGAGCAGCTCCGAGTCTTCTCACCGTCATAGTGGCGCACGCACAAGACCGTCTGGATCAGAAATACCGAGATATCGTTGAAGCTCGAAAGCTGATTGAGGAGGAGTCAGGGTTACTCGATCTCTTAAGGTCAGCATGGGAAGCGAGAGAATTCACATCCATCCTTGATCTTCGCAAGTGGCTCTCGCCGTGATCTGTAATTCCTCCAACATCTCACACTCTCATGTGTTTCCCAGAGTTTTTGCAAGCGCACCAGCCATCGCCGCTATCCTTTCGGCGTCGGCCTATACTCTTAAACAATCATATTCATAGTGAGCGACCGTTATCATTTGTAGTGCATCGTGTTTCTGATTTGTCCCCGTGCAGAGCGAGGTGATTTCAGTGTCTGTGCTGTTCTTCTCTTTGCTTATCACCTTAATCAGCTGTCTCACAGGCTTGGAACGAACAATACTTGGGGAATTATCATCATCTTCTGCTTAGCAACATCAACCGTATGAAGCGTGACCAGCCATATTCGAATTCAGTAGCTATTCTTCAAAGTTCTGGAATGGGGAAGTCGCGCATGGTCCACGAACAATCGAATTTGGTTTTCACACTTCCCTTCAATCTGCGTCCTGACTCCGAAACCAAAGGTTACTCTTTACTCCGACATCTCCATCATATGCTTACATGCCACGGCCAGATATCGCGTACCCTCCTCCTGATACTGAAATACGAAACTATCTTGACTGGCCCGGTCCAAACCTTGAAGCATTCCAGACTCGCTACTTTCGTCTTCTGGGACATCTTTTCCAAGCTGTTTCAGATGAATTGGCCAGCCATTACAAGACCAAACAATCCAACTACGGAGCACTAGCGAGGAGCTGGCGGAAACACATGGAAGCAGGTCAGGGTCAGAATCGTGCTAGAATATACCAAGGGGCGGTGACAGCGTGCACTAGAGATGGTTTCGTACGCCTTCCATTCATGATTCTCGTGCTTTATTTAGTACGCTCTCCAGAAAAATTTTCAAGTCGGCAGCTTCCGACCTCCTCAAGGCAGTAGTTCCAAGAACTCCCCCAAGGGCGCATCAGAAGTAGCGAAGATACTTGAACAGTTGTTGGGCCGCATCGACGACTGCTGCGAGTCCTCACAAGATACCCAGAAAGACCACGTCAAGTTGATGCTGTACTTCGATGAGGCTCATATCCTTGCACAAAGGAAAGTCCCGGGGGATCTTGATGGGAAAGATATGTATGATGTGCTATGCTCGTGCTTCAGCTTGCTCCCGTCTTCCTCTGTGTTTGTCATCTATCTTTCGACACAGTCTGATATTAGCGACCTCGCTCCTCGAAGATCATTATCCAGATCTGCACGAGCACGAGAGAATCCAGAGGCGCTGCAGGCCCCTATTACGGAGACGCCCTTCGATTGTTCTCCTCGGTTCCCGGTTAACCCTGGAGAACTCAAACTGGAGGACGTGTATACAGTGGATTTCATGGCCCAGTTCGGTCGTCCACTGTGAGTTTGTGTTGCATCCTGTTACAGCTCTTCCTCACCCTACTGGATGCCGCAGGTTCTGGACACTTCTGGTTGGCGCTGGGGATCAGAGGGACCAAGTTCGCTCAACAATCGTGGATCTGGCTCGTTCCAAATTGATATTGAACTCGAATATTTCACAAAATTATGACACCGTCGCTCCAGCTGCCAAGACTGCCGTGCTAGATGTTCTGCTAAACCTCGACTTTGAGCCACGACGTCAGGTAGCACTCGATCGAGAGACTCAGCTGGTAGCTGGTCACATGCGCGTTGTCTTTTCGGTTCCGAAGGAATGTGAATATATTCGCTCTGGTTATCCGTCTGAACCTCTCTTGGCAGAGGCTGCTTCCCGCCAGATGGATGAATTTCAGCAACGTGCTTCGAATCCCAGTATCAACGCAATGGCGCAGATTCTCCAGTCTGAATTTAACAGTGGCATCCTGGACCAAGGACAGCGTGGCGAGGTTGTCTTTCGTCTGCTTCTATCTGAAGCTTATAGACGCGCAGTCCGAGAAGACCATCCGGATGAATCCTCCCGCAACTTCAGCAAAGGCTGCAAATTGACTACCTTTATCGGGGAGCTTTTTTCAGCGAGCTTCGGAGATCAAATCTTAACTAGTCTTCCTGACAATGTCAAAAGCTCGACGACTTTCGAGGCCGCTTTCAAAGATGCTGTTGTTCGTTTCACGCACTTTGGGAAGATGGCAGACGACTCCAGAACCACCACAAGTGCTTTATTCGCTGCTTTCGTCCGGTGTATGGCAATCATCTGTTGGTCTTCCCAGGAAACCATTGATTTATTGATTCCCGTGCTTCTCGAGCCAAGGGAGGTGCTGAAGGAATCTGTTATGACTGGCATCCTGATTCAGGTTAAGAGGCATAAAAGAAAAGGACGATACCACATAGACCAGCAGGCGCTGAAATTCTTCCCCTCAAACCACAAGTCAGATTCCCGTCCGTATATTACACTGGTCGCCGAATTGGGCATACAACTCCCGATCGCTCCAGAAGCGACTACGAAGGCGAAAGTAAAAGGGAAGGCCCGTGTGACGGCTTCGAATCCGCCGCAGAAGAAAGCCAAGGCTAAGAAGACATCAAGCTTTCTCCCTTCCCCGGGGAGGCTTTTCATATCACCAAAACCTGAATTGATCGCGCATCCGAAAGATGTGCACCCTCGGTACAGCATTGTCGCCTACGGATGCTCCAATACGGTATATAACGTCATCAGTGCCTTGGACAAGCCCGTCTTTAATTTCCTCTTGGCGAATCGCGATATTCTTGCTGAACATCCCCGACCGGATGAGGAATCGTTGCGAGCGGTGCGAAGGATGAAACCTTTTTGGAGTGCTGGTTCGGAATGCTATGCGTGGGTAAACGAACCTCCCCTTCGGAACTACGAGCACTTGGATGATGATGATGAGGGGTTGTTTATTGGGCAGTATGATGAATAGAGTACTTCAAAGTGAGATAACGAAATTCGATGTTCCATTTGTTCACCTCTAACCACTGCGCTCCAGTTTCTTCAGAGAAATTATCTGAGACATCCCATTACAACACTAGAGGTAAAAAGTAACTACAATGTATACACTTGTCCATCCCTGTTGCTGGCAAAATCATTACCACCCATGCTTGTACACCTCGTCGCCGTTCGACGTTCATGTACCCTGATTGCAATTGTTGGCGGGGCCATATCTGTGGTCGACGATGGACGAGGGTCCCATGTGCGTGTCTCAGTGCAGGCCCACGGTGCATCCGCCGCCAAACTGGAGAGATCGGAAGATATAATCCATAAGAGATGTAAACACACAATTTGGTTGACATTAACGTGAATCTTGAGGCACTTGATGTCAGTGTAGAGTCTCTTATGATGTCGACACCAGGCAGCAAGTATTGGAACAAACGGATGCGCATTTGCTTCGCCGTCTGAGGAGCGCGGGAAAAATAACCCGTGCCTTTTCGTCAAGACAAGGATCCCCGGACCACCGGACCGAATGTTTCCTCCATGATGACTTCCATGGCTGGAGGATAATACGATCACCACAATTTAACACCATAAACAATGCTAAGACTCACTGTGGTCTACGTCAATCAGAACCTGTGGCGCTACGTACGTGGTACCCCTGCATGTGGGCAACAAATTGAGGTGTGTGCCATAAAAATTATGACTCACTACTCACGTCTTTGCTGAAGGGAAAAGTTCCTCAGGCACCAATGCTTTGGCACCTGCCTTGACTTTATGCAATGAGGCCATGAACAACGCGGACAGCCGTGATTAAACTGGCTGCAGGCCTACTAGCATTGGATACCTGCTCCCGTATCTTCGCAGCGCTTGCGAGACTGATAACCGGTCCGAGATTCGTTTTCACATCTGTAGGGTCTCCTAATCGGTATTTCTATATGGGGTTTAGTTCATTAATCACTGCCAGGCCACGAAGACTTGCCTTCACTATCTCCACGAATTCCTGTACAAACCGATCGTACACAGATTCATGGACATAAATTCGCTGAATTACTTAAACTTAGGCATCACTCCACACAGGCCAAGAAATGTAACGGAATCCGCACTTCGACTGCACAGCAACTTTGACCAGAGTTAAAATACACCCCTGTGCCGTCGAGTGTAAGCTGGAAAGGGGCATGAAATAGGGAGAGAAAACGTACCATCTACGAGAGTAAACGATACATTCGTACCAGCTCGTACATAGGCAGGATCTTTTCCCCCCAACTGTGCAATTCGACGTAGGGTAAGTCATTGTTATTCATAGACCAAGCCAAAGCACTGTTCAACAAGCCTACCTCCAAAGCGACACCAGGGAAGCCATTGCCTTGGACGAAAGCCTTGGCAACATTCATTCCATTGTTGACACTGCCGGTGAAGCTTATGAAGTCGACGCGCGGATGCTTGATAATTGTGTCTACCGATTCGAAGGACAGATGTACAACTTGAAGAACATTGGCAGGCAGAAGAGCAGCGGCGAAAGCCTGCTGGAGACGCTCTGCGGTCAGCTTAGATTAGATGATGTCAGAATACCACAATGCAGTTTCCGGGAAGATCTCCTCTACATACAGGCGTCTGGGGAGATGGTTTAAGAATAACTGCGTTGCCCGCGATTATCGCAGGGAGCACGGAGTTTATCATTGTAAGGTAGGGATAACTGAAAAACAGCGGGTAAAAAGCGAAATTCCGGTAAATATCATGATGCATCGCGACGTACTTCCAAGGAGCAATCACAAACACCACTCTAAGAGGATCCCGTCGAATGAACCGTCGAAATCCGGGCTTATCGGTATCTACGAGGGACACATCTGCCAAAGCTCCGGCTGCAATGGAAAGTATATAATTTGCTCTCTCCACGGTGCCTCTGATCTCACCGGCCCTCTGTGAGATTGGACTAAAAGACGACCCATGAGTCTAAGTGCTTATTGAGGAATAACGCAGTGCGAACCGGCCCATTTAGAGTATGAGTTCCTTTGGAATAATATCCGATAGCTTTTGGAATTCTTCCTATCCACCTGGTTGAATATCGCACGCGCCAACGAGCGTAAATACCCAACTCACAACAAATCGGTGGCCAATTGCGATTCTTTGCTCGATTTGGACTTCCCTCCATGAACGCTGGGAATTATATGCTTTCTCAACTATCCCTTCAAGATCTGTCTCAAGTTTTCGAGTTACATAGGGACTCTGATCGTGTGGGGCAATCGTTGTTTGGGATGGATGCCGGATTAGGGTTTGCTTCCGGCGTCTCAGACCCAAAGATTTGGCTGCCGACGCTCTTGTCCTGGGCCTACGAGGTCAAATAGAGCACTTTGGAAAGCCCTACGAGGTTCTTCAAAGAAGATCTGTCTGATTTTTCCGCTCCTTTCTGAGGGACTGCTCTTTCAGCAGTCTTCTGCGGCGGTACCGGATGGAATGGCCCATCTAATGTTCCCCATTGCTTTCGTTTCCAATCCCAAAACGTAGAGCGAGGCACTTACTCAAATATTTTCGTTGATCTTGGGACCTATAAGCGTGCAGTGGTGTTCTCGAGATGGAGTTTTCACAAGCTCGTGTCGTTGTGGATTCGTAACCCAAAGTATCCGACCTAGGCATGATTAGATCGGTCTGAGCGTTGTTATCAACGCACTCCTTGATTGAGAAAGACTCAGAAAGTAAACGGTACGCTGTCTGATTTCTCGAAAAGCCTGCTTTGGTTTCAGATAGACGGTGCACCTCAGTTGCAGTGAATTCCTCCACGCAGTTTAGTATGTACCGGACACCTCACGCCATTTCGGAGGGGAATTGCATGTGTCCGTATACGTATTTTGAGTGGGGCAAGACATGCGCCAGCTTGGGATATCTCTGGTCAATTGATTTTAGTCTTGTTGCCGGTATATATCCACCTGCAAATAGAATAATACCCATGTGCCCACGATATCGATATCCCTTGAGTCCCTCGCTTCTTCCAGATAAAAATCACCTCCCTTCGCCTGCATGAATACTGACGACCTAGTTATTGCCACGTTTGACCTACTGTAGTACTACTACTACTACTAGTACTATCTTTAGCGAGGTTGCACGTGAGGCTGCAATTCTCACCCATGAAAGTAGATCAGGGAAGATTTGCGCATACAGTAGAACTAGGAGGATACCTTGCGCAGGAACTGGGGGAAACAGAGGCGTCGCTTGCATATGCCCGTGTCGGGTTTTCTCATCTCGTTCCTTGCAGTTGGATGGGGGTGGGGATATAAATAATAAATTGTTTCGCGAACAGCTACAGTATTGGGTGGCGACGAGCGCCAATCCCCGACTCTCATGTGTCCGAGATCATGTGATTTATGGACGAATGCTACCGGTTGTCTGGCAAGATAATTTGACCCATATTTAAGGACTATACTGTTTGCATATCTCTGGACTGTCCAGAATGAATCAATTGGGAATTACAGGCTAATGGTCGGCCCATCTCTGCAGAGGTTCCGGCTCTGGAGCGATGACCTTTGCATGGGTCCTACCTATTCCGGCTACGTTCATGAACGAATACTGATATAGGTGTGTTACGAAGTTCATCATCTCGACGTAGCAATGTATTACATCTGATCTTGTCACATTCCCTCGGTTCCGAAAAGACTCTGCATTTGGAAGTCCTAGGCTCCTATACCAATAATGCGACTTTGAACTGGTTTGATAGAGCCAAGCTCAATGCTTAAAGTGGAATCCCAGTTGTCGATCAGCGAAGGCCAGGTCCGCTTTGCCCTCGATCGTGCTTTCCCCTGCCATGATGACAGCGCCATTGCCGTTAAACAACCTTATTGGGGCTTCGGGTGTATGTGTAGGACGCGTTCTTCCACCTAACATTGCCGTATGTCATGTCTGTCCCTCGCATCCAGATCGAACGACTGAGATCCACTTAGGCTACTGTGCGTTCCCCAGCGAGAACGATATCGGTGCGCTCATGCTTCGGAATACAACCAATAACAGAGCATACAGTGTTTATGCCGATGAGGTTATGGCGCGTTTTGAAGCAAAAATGAGACAAAAGAGTGCAGTGGAGCAGGCCCAGAGCCCCTTCGGTCTTCAGAATGTGTTTAATAACTTTGATGAGGCCTTTGAACGTCGTAGTCTTGTCTTGCAGGCGAATCTTGACGAACTCAAAAGGCACGCACTGTGATGTGAATCAAATCGGTCCATCCGTCTCGGATCCATGGGACCGAATACGAACCACAAAGCTCTCGGTTGTGCCAGCGGAGCATCCACTGAGAGTGGACAGACCGAGCATCATCGAGGTTTGCCCCGAATATTTCTTGTAGGTTTTCCCAGGATACAAGCACTGTTAGAGGCGAGATCCAGCAGGCGACCCAAAGGACCCTGTCGGATGCAAACCCCGGACCAAATCCGGGAAATCGACTATAGGCTCCACCTATTACTCACAGTACGTAATATCAAAATAGGTGGCATACGGTGATGACCTATGGTACCCAATTAGCCCGCTTATTTCCTGTTCTCCGATGATCCATCTGCTCCCCTATAAACTTAGAATTGTTCACCTTGTCCATTAGCCGGCATGCAGAGCCAGCCTGAGAAGCCCTGAAGCCTCATTTGTCATAAACTCCAAAAACCCTGTTAGACATCGGCATTACTGCCCACTGCACTTCTCTGGTGTTGAGCACATTCACTGGCACTGTCGTCCACATTCTTGACCATTTTTGCAACATTCTCCCTCAGTTTTTATTGCACACCTTTTCTTCTTTCACTCAAATAATGTAAAGGGTTTATTAGGATCAAGGTTCTACATTGAAGTATCATCATCATCATCATCTATGAACTCTTGACTCTTCTTGGGGCACTTTGAGGTTCTGGCAGAGCCCTTGTGCTTATGCTTAGAACCCTGAGATGAGGACCTAATAGTAGCAAGTGGTCAGTTCACTGAAGAGAAGCCAGTAAATTCTTCAAACCTACTCAGCATTGTCCTCACCCTGGGGAGCATTGTTGTCCTTGAGGATAATGTCAGTTGTGGCATCATCATTATTGTCACCCTTTGCCTAGAGTGCCACATACTGTGCTTTTCATTCCTTGAGTTGCCCTGGCATTAACGTGACCCATTTGATACTCTTTTCCTTCCATAGCTGAAGCATATCTTTCAAGTCTGCTTTTCAAGAATTGTGAAGTGGCTTGATGCATCCACCAGGGTAGTTCATCATATCTATCTCCACCCCATAATCTATAACAAGCTGAAGGTATGGGTGGGGTTTCCATGCCATAATTGCATTTGGCTGGCCTGTTATCTCTCCTGTAATGAATGAGTTTATCATATCCTCAGTCAATTATGGGAAAGACTTTGAGATTTGAGACATACACAGGGTGTCACAATGACAGTTTTGTATGAGGGTATGAAGCATCTCAACATCCTCATGGTGTGCATTGGCGACACCTTACCCAAACCAATATTAAATCAGCATGAGAATAGGATTAGATCACAGAGATCAAAGACATACCATTAACCATTGCTATGGTGCATGCCTCTTGCATACATGTGTGATTGGACAGGTCTTGGTCAGCCAAAACACTCCAATAGAACTGGGCTTTTGAGGATGCCCATCTGTATGGCATATATGTGTCCTCCATTCTACCTTTGGTCACCACAAGCAAGACTTCTGCACTGCACTTCTCATTGAGCTCTGTTGCCTAAAACACACCATACCATAATGCAAGCATAAGTGGCCACAGACATGAGGGAGGGCCAGCATAGGCAGATAATGATGCACAATGAGTTGTGGACACATGGTTTCGGACACAAACATGTACATCATGTAAGCATTTTGGTATCCAGCACAAAAAAAAAGAACCACTTACAATACTGGTTAATTTATCCACACCATGCTGGATCTCCCTACAATTTGCAGCAGGCACATTGGGGGTGTGCTTCTTAATTTTAATACCCAATCACTTCACTGCAAGACCTTGGTGGAGCATTTTGGCATATTCTTCTTCTTCAGGTGTCTCTTGATTCACAATGTCTTCAAATGATGTCTTGCCACTCTTAATTGACCTTAAGAGTTCTATATATTTGGCCTTGTAAGGATTTCCAGGAAAGTGAGGGCCTAAGGGAAGGCAAATTGAGTGCATCAAGGTGAAAGAAAAAAGGAGTGCTTACTGTCCAAGAGTGGGATGAGCACCTCTGCATGAGATATTGTAATGGAGCTCATTCTTTTGCATCCTTTCCTAGTCCATGAAAGAGGAGGGAATGAATAGTTGCAATGCTACAGTACTTCCCATTGGATTTGAAATTATTATGGATAGCATCAACACCAGAGGCAATGACCTGCTTGAGGTCTTCAATAGCCTTGTTAAATTCTTCCCAGTCAGCCCTTGAGAGAGCTGCTGCTTGAGCCTTTGCCCCCTTGAAGGCATTGGCCTGAGAGGAGGGGAGCAAGGTGTCAGTCATTTTTTGAGAAAAATGGGGGATGATGGAATGACAGGGCATAAACCAAATAATTACAAATAAATCAACCAAACCATCACAGTGGTACCCTCACTGGGCACCCATATACCACATATACCATATTTTTACCATAGGTGCCCATCGTAATTTATTAGATATAAATAGGGGAGTTTTGAGGAGTTAGTGTAGAGATGTGATTGATGCATACTACTAACAGTATATCACTCCTTGAGGCCTGTGGTAAGCCCAATGATAAAGGAAATGATATCAGGGGACAAATTTAGTGTGCCCAGCATAGCCCTTTTCTTTGGTTCAGATAAGAGGGGATCCTTCATGATGAGAATGATCATATCCATCCATCCACTTGGGATAATGCCCAGACCATGCTGTGATGATGATGAAGTGTGACAAGAAAGCATTGTCATTGAGGATAGAGTAGGTGAAGGTGACTGAATGTCATCCTCAGTAATATTTTCAACCTGCTCCCACATTCCATCTGTTGAAGATGAAGTTCCAGAGACTGAACATGGCACCCCTGTTGCAGTAGCCTGGCCACCCATGTTCAAAATGGTGGATGGCATAGATGGTTGTGATGACATAGAGAGAGGGTTTGATGGAGAGAGAGGGTTTGACAGTGTGGAAGATAAAAACATCCAGTATCAGAAAATGTGAAATTACACTACTTCCAGCCTTTGGATGATCACATGACCAATTACGACATTAATTATGGCTATGCACAGAAACCAAATTCATTCCATAACTCTGTCAATTTTAATTATCACATATGCCCATATAATGCTTAGAAAGCTATGATTCACACCTTTTGAATGGTGCCAAATACAAGTTGAATGGTGTTGGAGGGATAAATCCCTACACCATAGAATCCTCATCTGAGGCCCATTTTCCCTACGAACAAATCAATTATATGTCACCGTGCTCATTTAATTTTATCGCCATTCATTTATTCAAGAAATCAATTGGATTCCTACCCCTTTCCAACCCATAATATCACCTCATTCCTTTACTATGTCCACCAGTCAATTTATTGACTATCCATTGGACTTCAACACTCCTCATCAAAAAGGGGCAGTTTATGCCCTACTTCAAGTCCATTTTCTTTGGACAAGGCAATTCAACTTGCCATTCTTCCTCAAGACTGTATGGCTTGTCTGTTCTTCCAAGCCATCCTACTGCCTTAAGGGTGACAAATTGTGATTATGTAATGACGCGGACCAGGCCTAGTTCCGATTCTGGACTCGCAGATCTGTCACATGATCCAGATAGGGGCTGCACTACTCTAAAGGAGTAGTTTTTGAATTTCTCCATCAGTTTTGATCTGATTGACTCGAAACAACTGAGCCTGGAAAGATACAAATTGTACCTATCGAATAGTACTAAACACGAAACGAACGGATCAAAAACGCGGTCCCTGTAACAATATCTTGCCATGATTCATACTCTAAAGGAGTATCTTTGGAATTTCTCCATCAGTTTTGATTGGATCGACTCGAAATAACCATGCCTGAAAGCTGTTAAAAATGTTCATCGAACAGTACCAAGGGCAAAACAAGCGGACGCGAATTCCATTTTTCACAAGACAACACCCTCCCCATGACTCCCCTTTGCTCCACCATTCAAAATAGTGAATTACTTCTGGCCCTCTTATTTCTGATGGAGAAGACCCTCAGGGAGACCTATTCCACTTTTTCTTAAGGGAACTTGTCCAGATTTGAAGGAGGAATAGCATGTAATGTGTCAATCTCCCCTTTTATCTTGAAATTGGAATATCTCCATCAGTTTTGAATATTTTAACTTCATTGTTTTTCTCTGTGTGTCCCTTAAGTCCGAATTTTTCACTCTATATTGAGTCAAAGTCTGGATTGTATATTAGGTGCAGCTAGCACACAAATTCAGTAGTTCTCCCCCTCCCTCCAGTTTGAAGCTCCTTGTACAGCTGCTGGTCCCTGGGTGATTTCTCACTACAAAAGCAAATTCTAACTACACTTTGACTAAGGTCTCAAGAAGAGATTCTTAGGGTGTGGTAATTTGACTGAAACACACATTCTCACTTAAATTGCTTGGGCTTTGTTGGCTCACTGCAATTTCCCCTGTTCAAAAGACCTTCCCCCACTCGGACCTGAACATCCGGATTAGATCTGTGATTCCCTCCTTCGTCCCCGGCTCAACCTCGTGGATGGTAGTTGGATTGGTTCAATAACCATCCTGCTTACAACGGATCAAAACTGCACTCTCCAGATCAATTTTACTATTGAAACCCAGAATTTCTAGTAAAAAATGAATTTCTCCATCAGTTCACATCCAATTCTTTTGGAACCACTGCACCTAGAAAGATGTTAAAAATATGTATCCAATGGTACTGAGCATGCAAAGAACAGATCAAAACTGAACTCTACAGAATGATATTACTATTGGAATCAACACCCATCAGTATTTTATGAGTTTCTCCATCAGTTCACATCCAATCTGCTCAGAACCACCATGTACAGAAAGCTATTAAAAATCCGCATCGAATGGTACCAAGAACACCTATTAAGGATGCAAAATGCTGTCTCTACATTGAATCCCACCCCATCCACTTGTTCCTATTATTAACCAGTAACAAAAACACCTTAACCACTGGAATAGGCCCAGATTAATCTCCAAAACCTGGAGATGTCCCTTAATTTCAGCTTCCCATGAGCTCCAAGATCCATCACAAGACCAGTGACATCATGCTCCAACTACTCCACAGGCTCAGCAAATTAGTGACATCATTCCTTTCATGAATCCTTTTGTTCTCTTTATGAATGACATCACTATGACTATTCACACTCTATGGATGACTCAGCTATGACCACATTATGACATCATTTTGTTATTTCTCTTTTATTCTACTCCACTATGACTCCCCCATGACATCACTATGATCTCATAGCTTTATTACTCTTTTGTTCTTGCTCCATGCACAGCCACCTTCAGAAAGGTATATAAGCTAGCAGATTTTCTTGTACCCCCCCATCTCCTCACTCTGGAAATCAACCACTGTCTACTACTGTCAGCCATTCTGCTTATAATATAAAGAACAGTCTATCTAAAGCCATATGGAGCTAAGTCATCTTCAAGGTTGTTGAGACCAAGCTACTGGAAGCCATCTATGCAAAATACTAAAGCCAAGGATAGTTGCAGAACCTAAGGTTAGAGTTGCTGGACATCCAAGGAAAAAGTAAGCATAATGAAATACAAGTCAGGAAAGAAGATTGAAGCATACTAACAAAACTAACCAAGCACTGACCATTCTATAACCCACAGATACTGGCATTTTGACCAGGAGGATGTAAATAAGAACACACAAATATCAGTAAATGAATGAACACAACATGAACATGTATAAGCCTTTCTACAAGCATCCCCTACATATAAGCCTTCCTATAAGCATTCCATACCATGTATAAGCCTTCCTATAAGCATCTACAATATATCATTGACTATAGCTAGTCCATATCACATTCCATTCTCCACTGAACACATACACATCTTGCAGAGAGTGATCAACCATTGAAGCGAACCAACCCATTTGAATAAACAGAAACACAGTCTCCCATCTACACACTGGCTGAACCAGATTTTGATTTGACAGTCATCAGAGCTCCCAACCCTCCTTCTATAACAGAGAGACATGGTTTGATGGAGAGACATGGCTTGATGGAGAGACACAGTTTGACAGAGAGAGATGGTTTGTTGGAGAGAGAGGATTTGTCATAGAGAGACATGACAAATTTGTGGCAACTGGAGTTACCAAAGCTGACATCCTTAGAGTCAGAGGAGCCAGAGTTGGAGTTGAAGCCAGAGTTGGAGCTCTCAAGCCTATCGCATTGGATTTCATGGGAGTATGGGGAGGCCTATCCACATCTTGCAAAACAGATGGGTTGGCATGCATGAGAGGAGACCCAACAGGAGTTCCCCTAGGCATTCCCCCTTGGTCTGTACCTACTACCCTCTTGATGAAGTCAGCTGGTGTCACAGAGCATGAGTGGGGGGTACCTGGGATACCATTGGACTGTGTCATAGAGTGGACCAAGATAACAGGCCTCTGAAAGTACACCAAAATATGTTTCTGATATCCAAATAAAGGTTAGGTTGCTAACAACTGCCACAAAGGGCACATACCAAAGTTCAAAACCTCATTATGATTGGTCCATTGTGGAAGATAAAAACATCCAGTATCAGAAAATGCGAATATCCATTGATCCCAGCCATTGGAATGATCATGTGACCTATTACAAAATTAATTACAGCTATGCATGAAAACAGAGTTCGTTCGATTACTCCATCAGTTTTGATCGGAGAGGTACGCCCATATAACGCTTAGAAAGCTACGATTCACAACTTTCAAACAGTACCAAACACAAGTCAAACGAACCAAAACTGCACTCTCCAGGCCAATTTTACTATCAAAATCCGAGATTTCCAGTAAAAAATGAATTTCTCCCTCAGTTCGCATTTAATCCCCTTGGAACAACAGCACCTAAAAAGATATAAAAAATCTGCATCCAACGGTACTGAGCACGCAAAGAACAGATCAAAACTGAACTCTACAGAACAATATTACTATCAGAATCAACACCCATCAGTAAAAAACGAATTTCTCTGTTGGTTTACACCGGATCTGCTCAGAACCACCACATCCAGAAAGCTGTTAAAAATCCGCATCTAATGATACCAAGAACATCTATTACGGTGTTGGAGGGACAAATCCCTACTACGTGCAAACCCCATCCAAGGACGATTTTTCAAATAAATGAACCATTTTCTATGTCAATCCGGACGTCAATTCCCATGCCATCATTCATTTGAGAACAAGCCTGAATCCCATACATCTAATACCCACGAATCCGTGCCATTCCTTTGTTTGCGCACAAGCTAATTTATTATGTATCCATGGCACTTCAACAGGCCACCCTAAATTCCACCTTTTTATGCCGTACCTCAATGTGGCAACAGCAATTCAACTTGCTTGCTTTGTTTGATCTTCAATCAATCCCACTTCTGATACATGCTTCCTGTTGCCTCAAGGACAACTCTAACAAATTGCAATTATGTAATACAACGGATTACACACCCGGGCCTTGATTCCGACTCGTGGACCTGTCACATGACAAATAGGGGCTAATGCGGTGCTCTCAAGGAGTAAATGCGAAATATCTCCCTCAGTTTTGATCAGATCAACTCGGAAAGATAGCGCCCAGAAAGCTATGATTCACACCTTTCATACGATACCAAACACGAGCCGAACGAATCAAAACTGCACCTTCCAGGTCGATTTTACTATGTGTTTCATATATCCCTTCAGTATTTTTCGATTTTCTCAGTCAGTTTTGATCCAATTCGTTCGGGACAAGCACGCCTAGAAAGCTGTCGACAGTCTGCATCCAATGGTACCAAGGGAAAAACGAGTGGATTAAAACTTGGCTCTCTACAATTTAACTCCCCCATGTCTCATTTCATTATTGCCTCCGCTTTTTTGATTATTAATGGCAATTATGCTCTGCCCCTCTTATATCCGACAAAGAGTACTTCTAGGATGACCAGTTCCACCATTCCCCAAGGGATTCTGTGCAGTAGGAGAGGAGGAATAGCTTGGTTAAGCCATATTCCCCTATTCTGACTTGATTTTGGAATATCTCCTTCAGTTTTGAAGCTTTTGACTTGATTTCTTTTTCATCATTTTCGCCTTAATCCCACCTTTTCTCCGGTTACCATAGCATTTTTCTGTGATGTATATTAAGTGCAGGAGATGCGAATTTCTACAGTTTTCCCCCTCCCCAGTTTTGAGGCATTGATGTATTGCTGCTGGTTCCTTGGGTGAATTCCACCAAGACTCCTACACTTTGTCTAGGGCCTCAAGAGGAGAGCCTTAGGGTGTGGTTTTGTGACCCATATTCATTCTTTGTTCTATTGCTTGAGCAGGTGTTGCTTACAGTTTTAGATTTCTATCCAAAAAGACCTTCCTTCCTTTGAGCCTTAACATTTGGATTGATCCCGTGGTCCCCTCTTTTCGTTCTCGATTCCATATCGTGGACTGTGGCTGGATTCCTCCCTCCATTTCCCGCTTACAATGGTGTAAGCAGGAAACGAAGGGAGGAATCCAGCCACAGTCCACGATATGGAATCGAGAATGAAAAGAGGGGACCACGGATCAATCCGAATGTTAAGGCTCGAAGGAAGGAAGGTCTTTGGTGATAGAAATCTAATGCTGTAAGCAAACCTGCTCAAGGCCA
>MU129082.1:111746-122045 GCA_014904985.1 Hydnum rufescens UP504
GAGGTGGGGAGTCTGTAGGGAATAACACCATCAACATCCAATCGGATCACAAGTAGGGAGAAATAAGCTGCAATCCGCTTGAAATGGTGGCTCTGGAAGACGGATGGATACGCTAATAGCATGTACTACAGCGGGTTGGTAAGCGTTGGGTTTTATATTTGGATTGACATACAGGCCATGAAGCGAAAGCCAGTAATTATAGCAAAACTTGGTTTGGAAAAGTTTGAATGGTTTCCAATGATGGATATCGCTCGGTCAGGAGAGAGGATGCAAGAAGGTGCATGCATTTTTATTCTGTTCGGGTTCTGTTTCGCTTTCGCTTATTTCGGGGTACGTCTCGGGGAGTTGTGAGGATGACTAAGGATGAAAACAACAGAGAAGATTGTACGGCAGAACAGCACCTTGTCGCGGCGCTAGATGAAGGACTGGAATTAACCTTTAAAAAGGAAGTACAATCGCGCAGTACCATAACGGCCGGGCAATGGCCAGGGCGAACGGGCAGAGCGAAAACGGTAAGAGTTTGCCTCTTATCTCGATCCCAGACATCGGCATTACAGCGCCATGGTTTCTAGGCGAAGCGCAAAACAGCCAAAGGAAGGGAAAATTAGCATGCTGGCAGTGTTCTTGGGAGGTGCGCTGCATTTGAAATAGTGACATGAAGAAAGAGATGATAATTATTGGACGAGTCCATACGTCTCAGACAAAGGCCCAGGAGAAGCGGCC
Source organism: Hydnum rufescens UP504 (assembly GCA_014904985.1). Classification (NCBI taxonomy): domain Eukaryota; kingdom Fungi; phylum Basidiomycota; class Agaricomycetes; order Cantharellales; family Hydnaceae; genus Hydnum; species Hydnum rufescens. Next base: position 112,470 of record MU129082.1, read on the forward strand.
CCCTAAAATTCAGCGGGGATGGACACGAATCATATGAACCGTACCACAAATAACCGGCACAACAGTGAAAGGTTAGGTCGACTCGTTGAAAGCAAAGTTATTTCTTTTCATTTGGGGTGATCCACTGGGAGATGAACTAGCGAAGGTGGATTGAGACAGGGCGCTGTGAGTCTGTTATACCTTGGGAGTTGTCAGTTCTTATCAGGAATCAGTTTTATAATCGGTGGAAACGTTAATCTGGTACTTTGGTTTCATATCTCCGGGCCGTCCCGTCTACGATGAAATGATTCCTTTCGTCTGTTTTCTCATTGATGTGATGAACAGCAATGGTTGATATGGATTGTTGCGTGTCCGGTTTCCTTTGAGATCTGTTGCATCGGAGATCTTCTTCGAGACTAGGACGGCGATTGACGCGTAGGGGATCTGGTCGATGGGGGATCCTCAATCGAAGTCTGGAGGGGATTGCAGAGAGGGCAGTCCCATGAGAGGGCTTGTGGGGGAAACGAGCGCTTTATATAGGGGGAAACATGAATGCTAGGCGGAATGACATCCCGCGCCCTCGCACGACGGCTTGGTTAATTCCCAATAGAGATTTGCGCTGGCTCCTTTTTGTAGTCGGCTCACGTCGTCCTCCGACGAAAGGCAACTCTGTTGCTAATCCAGTTTTTTATGGTCGACTTGTCGTTCAGTTACGGTCAATTGAATGGCCTCATAATACATTATGGCATGGAATATTCGGTTAAAGTTCGGCGGTTGTTCGCTTGTAGTTTTACTTTGATCGTTTTGTCTGTCCTTTTCGTGTCTTCCTTGTCTGTAGAACGACAAGCGAAGACACCATCGCCGGCCGTGGGGGCGATAGTTCCAGTCACTGGCATCACTGGATCAAAGGCGGGGCTCTGGCTGGCTGACACTGCGCTGTCCCCTTCAGAGGGCATTTCTCCATCGATCAATTGCAGCACTAGATCATTCTATTCTGCCTTATGACCTTCTAGCAGACCAGTCTCGCGATACGCCACCAAATCTGTAACCTTGAATTGGTTGATACCCGATTGGGTTGTTATCAAAGGTTGTTTGTAAAGGTTGGTTCCTATGGTCTTTTGTTTTCTCATGCTAGCAGAAGGCACACGGTGATTTACGGGTGGTAAGCATGGTCGGACTCTTGTATGTTTTTGGATTCGCAAGCAGGTGAGGAACGACGGACGCAGCTACGAATATTCACCGTTCGGCATTTTTTGACCCAATCGGACTCTCTTGCGCTTCATGACGCCCTTTTTCCAGAGATGACTCTGTGCTGAGGGATCGCGAAACCCCAGGAATGTCATATATGCCGATTAACGAAGAGTCTCGATATTACTTTGTCTTACATGGGAATTATGTGACGCAGTTTGGTTAGGTCTTTATGTGATGCCAGTTAAAGGGGAGGGGGAAATGAATTTCGGGCTGACAGGCAACACTGCAGTGCTTATTATTGTATTGGTTAGAGGATATTCAAGTTTGTGTGGTGTAATAGAGGAACTCTGATTGGATTTGTTGGTTTTTAGTATGTAAGTGGTTGTATTAGGAATAAACTTAATTTTTTGTATTTAACTCAGGGGCTTGTACGATAAAACAGAAGATGTTGGAATAAGAACTGTCCAGATGCCCAAGCTATGGTTTGTCAAGGAATCATCAAATACTCCATTGAAGGCAGGCTTGTAAAAATGGATGACACACAACTACCATGAGGAATAGCTGGAAAGGGAGGGATCAAACAAGCCATTGTGGATGACATAAAATGCAAATTAGGGAGAATCCACCCATCAACAAACAACAGGAGCAATTCGTATTGTTGACAAAAATGGATTGTCACCATTTAGAACACACTCATATGCGATAGCAGCAGGCCCATTTATATGCACCAGCAACCAAAACAAGTAAACCAGATAATGTCACAATCCAATGGGAGATAAAACCACACAACGCCCTAAAAATTGAATGTATGTTGATGTACCCCCACATGGCCAGACACCTGCTAAAACCCCAGTTAATCAACCAAAACCCTCAGAACCAAAACAAGCAGCCTGTCAGAGTTCGTCCATTTCCTGGTTAATTCCGGATTTGTTTCCGGTTTGTTTCCAGTTTTGGTTCCGGCCTGTTTCCGATTTGTCCCATCTCCATTCATTTCCCCTTCATTTCCATGTTCTTTACTCTGGTTCCCACACACTTACCCCTGCCCTGTCCCTGTCCCCTCCACTTTCCTGTCCCCTGCCCGCTCCCCCTTGTGCCTGCCCCCCTGTAACCACCTCTCATTAAGCGATCAATCCCCGTAGTATAGGAACTATGTATAAGTAGTCCGGGCGAAATCCAGAGACTCAGCTTTGGTCTCTCAGGATTTCCACCTCTACTCTGGACTACAGGTTAGCCTCACTGTACCTATTCCCTTAATGTTAATCTCAGGATTTCTGCCTCTACTCCGGACTACAGTCCAAGTACCTTCCAGCTGACTCTGTGAGCTTAAGGACCACTGTGCTCATTTCGCCTAGTCCCTTCCAGGCTGCTGGACTGCCTCTCCGTCCCATCCTCATTATCTTGTTCTTGCCCGGATTCTCCCGGACTTAGCCGGACTCACACCAGACTTAGTCAGAGTCATCTGTGTTTAATATTTGTTTGGTGCTCTCATCACAGCGTGGCCCTGACACAGCCCCAGAAAATCCTCCGCAGCCAATTCATCCTCCAGGAATATTGCCCTCCTCAGTAATAAAAGAACCAATAACAGAAAAACCTGCTCCTAAAAAGGTTGGACCACTCCCAGAGGAAACAATAGACATAGAAATGGCACTACCTGAGAAACAAATCCCAAAGAATCCTCCAACATATCGTTTGACCACAGAATTTCAAGAAGCATGTGAAGATAAAGAAATAGCAAAGAAAGTACTCAATCAAAAAGTCGAAATAACACTTGGAGACTTCCTTGGGTCAGCACATGGAGCAGCCAAAATATTTGCAGCTGGACTTAAACTGAAACACGACTATAATCCTAAACATCAAGAGCCACTTACAGTTAATCATGCCACCTTTAAACCACGTTTTCCAACAACTGAAGCCTCTGATTATGACTCTGATGATGAAGCAGAAACAAGATGAATACTATGACCATATACGAACCTTGATGGACAGAGACTTGGATGAAGATCTATCCCCACAAACACAGGAAAATTACCAAGCACAAGTAAATCTGGTTGGTTCTCTTGGGCCAAATCCTTTGTTTGCCATGGACACAGGAAAAATTGCAGCTAAAGCCACAGGTCAGAATGGAACCAAAGATGTTGTGCTTATGATCGACACAGGATCCAAATTAAACCTTATCTCCCAGGAGGTTCAGAAAAGATTAAACATCCCAATAGACTACAATGGACAAAACTGGTCATTACAAGGAATCAATAGTGGACCAGAACCCCTTATAGGATGCTGTTGAAATGTTCCAATCGAAATAGGAGAGATAAGATTCGATCATCACTTCTTTGTTAAAAAGGGAAGCTTTGAAGGTCATGACATACTACTTGGACAACCATGGTTAGTAGGAGTTGGTACCCAAATCAAATACGAAGGAGCCACAGATGGAAATCATGGAATGGACATTCAGGTTTATGAAAAAGGAAACCCAACAGGATCATCTATTTCTCTCCATGCTCTTATGAATGAGGAATGGGAGCAAAATAAACTTGTTCTTCAAGCATCAGCAATACCTCCAGGAGAACAACCACCTGAAGGAAGTAATCCAGGTCCACCACAGCAGCAATATCGATATAAATCAAATGGAGCATCATTAGTTCAAACAGTACCTGAAACTCCCTCACAAAACTACAAATATTATCACACAGAAGCAACTCCATCTGACCAATCATTAAAAGGGAATTCACCATTTATACCGATATTTGGAAGGGAATTGTCAGAGGCCTTATGACTCCCAGAAATGCATACAAAAGACTTTGATCCAAGCACAAACAAGTACCTAATAGATGCTATTATCAACAAGGAGAGTATGTGTAATATAGTGTATTACATAATTAAGTTAGGACTCAAAAGTCATGTATATATGGCAGATTCCACAGAATCAAATAGTTAACCTTTGCCCGGATCTTTGTCACCTAGTGAGAAACCATGAAACCTCTTGCCTCTGCTTCTTCTACTTGCCTATCTGGTTGGCCTGTCTAGTAGCCACTAATACTAGGCCTTTCCTAGTCTGGGACAACACCTCTGGACCCTAGCAAGAAAGCAGTGAGTAGGACACTCCCTTCCTCTCACTGATCCCCCATCCTCTCCTTAGATAGTGACTGTGCCACTTGGCCAGTCACTACTTTATGTCTTTCACCATGATCCCCACTCCCTCACACTCTTTTCCCCTGGACTCAGAGCAAAGCCAGTGCTTAGCTCTGTGTCCAGCTCCTCTGCCCAAAGCTAGTGCTGAGGGCAGTGTGATTACCTCTTCTCACCTCCCCCTTATTCCCTCCCATCTGGCTCCCAATCTGTTGACTCTGCTTTGTCCAAGTACGACAATGAGTGCCCTCCTGAATCTGGGAGGCACTTCGGTACAGTATGTCTGCACAATATCTCAATCAAACTTGGAAATCATCTTCAGCAACATCTGGGAATCAGCTTGAAGACAATCTTGTATGCGTTTATAATAAATTAAGACCAGATTTTGCACAAAAATCTCCAGAAAAAGCAGAGGACTTTAGCTATCAAATTGGCCAGGTCATCATAGGGTATTGCACGGGGTTTTGAAACCCGCGGGTTTTGACCCTGCAGGGGAGATCCCCGCAGGGCGGGAGGAACAATGTGGACCCATGGCTAAAACCCGCCAAGAACCCGCCAACCCCGGCAATATGTACCAAGGGTTTGAATCAGTCCATGCCATAGATTGATAGTTGGTATGGTGCAGTTGTATTACACCAGAACTGCTAAGTTACTAGCTAATATTTTACCTCTGGTGCAGTAACTTACTGTTACCATAACTATGTCATTATTTATCACTATTTACTATTATATATACATTGTATAGCAGTAGGGGCTCAGGGAGCTCAGGATGTGGTTGGTTGTTCAGGGGGGGGAGGTTCTAGTACGGGTTTTCATTGTTGAGGGTTTGGTTGGTTGTTCATTTGGGACTTGAGCGGTCTCTGTCTCATGATCTGGGATCAAAGATATATACATCAGATTGAAAAATGAAACATACATTCTAGTACCACACACCCGCCCCAGTGGGTGTGTGGTACCTCATTTTATTTCGACAGTGGGGTCTGTATGGGCTTGTGCCCGGTTTTTCGTATGGGGGTCTTGCAGGTGCAGGGGGTTCGGCAGGTGGTGTCAGTCGGATGATCTAGAATAAGTCAAAAGTGACGCAAAAAGGGCAGCTTGCACTGCCCTTTTTGCGCCACTTAGATATAGAGAATTAATTTTAAAAAAAAAACCTTTTAGTACCACACCTGCTCTAGTGGGTGTGGTACTTGTATTGTGCTGCTCGTGTCAATTGAGGGGTCCGTATGGGCTCGTGTCCGGTTTTTCGTATGGGGGTCGCATGGGGTTTCATTCGAATCGATTCACAGGGGTGGGAGATGATACCATGGTCTCGCGCGGATTAGGAACATCTAGAGTTTAAAAAAAAAATGTTAGTTGCTTAAGTCGTAAAACTGGCACAAAAAGAACTGCTTTCGCTCTTTTTGTGTGGGTGTATCTACCGAGGGGGGGGAACTCACCTTATATAGTACTGCACACCCGCCACAGCGGGTGTGTGGTATTCATTTTTGTTTGGGGGTTTTCATTTACCGGGTGGGTGTTCATTTTGTGGGGTGCTGCAGTGTGGGCATTGGGTCAGGTGTTTGCTCAGGGCTTGTATGGATGATGGGGAGACCTATCATAAAGTAATATGTTAGTTAAAAATAATAATAATAATGGTGCAAAAGAGCAGCTTTTGCTGCTCTTTTTGCGCCGCCATAGGTATTGCAATCAAACAAAAAGTTACCTATGTTACCACACACCCGCTGCGGCAGGTGTGTGGTACTTGTTCAGCAGGCCATCGTTTGGTGGGTTATCGTCTTGAAAACCGCCATTTGGCATGTTCTCGTTCCGCGGATTGTTGTTTGGGGGGGTGTTCATTTGCCGGTTCTGGTTCAGGCGATGACCTAGGATAATGTCAGTTAAAAATTAAAACCAACGCAAAAAGAGCAGCTGTTGCTGCTCTTTTTGCATGGATGTATGTAAAGGATAAATACTTACCTCGTATGACCACACACCTGCCGCAGCGGGTATGTGGTCCTGCTTTCTGTTGTTTGATCCCTCGGTGGTTGTAGAACAACTTTCGATGCCGGCAAATGCTGATATCAAGACCGAGGAAATGTCAGGGTTCGTCCGCTTCTTTTCCGATAACTCCGGTTTGCTTCCGATTTGTCTCCGGTGCTCTCCGGGCTCCGTCAGTTTATTTCTTCTTGTTTCCGTTTGTTTCCGTTTGCTTCCGAGTTCGTTCTGTCACGTTTCATTTCTCTTTCATTTCCTTTGATTCCGAGTTACCCACGCTAGTACCTGTCCTTGTTCCTGGCCACTCCCCTGTTCCTGTTTCCACCTCCCTTGTAACCACCCTCCCCCTTGATGATCACTCCCCTCGTAGTATAGCTGTCCTGTATAAGTAGTCCGGGGGCGAAGTCCAGAGGCCTCAGCTTTGGTCTCTCAGGATTTCCGCTATTACCCTGGACTACAGGTTTGTCCTTGTACTTCCTTATGTCTTCTATGAAAACTCAGGATTTCCGCTATTACCCCGGACTACAGTTCCGAGTGTGGTCCAGCTGACTCCTCGAGCTTAAGGACCGTCGTACTCACCTCCGCCTAGACCCTTCCGGGCTGCTGGAGCTCTCCTCTGTTCTCCTCCGCTCCTCTTATCTCAGCCTTGCCCGGATTCCTTCGGACTGAGCCGGACTTACGCCGGACCTAGTCGGACTTATCCGTGTTTATATTTGTTTGGTGCTCTCGTCGCAGCGTGGCCCTGACAGGAAAGTGACTTCAACCAGGCACATATTGATGCGTGGAATTCACCTGATTACAACCTTCCTATCTACGAGCCTGGTCAGGAGGACATTGTCCACCAAGCTCGTGGTTGCAACCTCTTCTCCACTAATGGAGAATCTCCTCGATTAATGCACTTTCGGCCATTTGTGAAGCCACGGGTGCTAATATCGATGAGACTTCCAATGCCATTGGCATGGATTCACATGTGGGGCCCAAATTCCTGGGTGCTAAGCTTACTGTATGTTTTTTTTTCTTTTTTCTTTTTTTACTAATGTATTTATTATTCTAGGTCATTGCATTACGCTCAATCGACAGACCCACATGAACCCCCCACCAGCACCTGCCAGAACCGACGACGATGATACCGGAAAAGAGGAGGCACCACACACCTGCTGCGGTGGGGGTGTAGGTAAGTGTATTTTTTTTCATTCTTTACTAATGTATTTATTATTCTAGGTCACACTCGATCGACAGACCTGCACGAATCCCGCACTGGCACCCGCCAGAACCGATGATGATGATTACTGGGGCGAGATACGCAAGCGCATGCAGCCACACAAGACCCCAATGATCGACTATCTGCCACTAATAAAACGAGGCCTCAAATACGGTGCCACACACCTGCTTTGGTGGGTGTGTGGCAATATTAGGTGAGTATTTTCTTCATGGGGTGTACCATGATGCCAAAAGAGCAGCACCAGCTGCTCTTTTGGCATTGCTTGTATTATTTTTTTTACTAACGTATCCACTATTTTAGGCTCTTTCTCCCTCCCTGAAACCCTGCCCCAATCAAAGCAGAGACAATGCCTACAGCAAAATATGGAGTGCGCAGCCACCCAGACCCCAACCCCCGAGTATCAGTGAGCTATAACACGACGACAAATCAGATACAGCACCCACACACCCGCTTCAGCGGGTGTGTGGTGACATCAGGTATGTCTAATCCCACTGGTGCCAAAAGAGCAGCAGGAGCTGCTCTTTTGGCACCCCTCTGTTTTCTTCTTTTTACTCATATTATTTATCATTGTTCTAGGTCCCTTCCCTAAGTGAAAACCCGCCCAACAAGGACACGCACGAGCCCTCAACACAAAATTCGATGCGCAGCCGCCCAAGCCCTGAGTCTTGAACATGACAATGGACTTAATTAGGACATCCCGCCCCGCGGGGGTTGAAAACCCGCCCCCATGACTCACGGGGGTAGAAGCCATGGGATACATGACAGGGTTGAAAAACCCGAGGAGAACCCACAGGAAACCCATGGGACAATATCCTCATCCTATTCTGTATATGGCCCATAGTAAGAGGGCCAGAAGATTATTTAACATTTATTTATTTATTTATTATAATTATATACAATATAAGTCAGATTTCATGTGGGGGCCTTGGCCATGTTCTCATCGGGTGAGCTTTCATGCAAGGAGGGGCAACAGGATGTGTGGCTGCAAGGATAGGGTGGCATTCGCGCGGGTTTTGATTGGGTGTTCATATCGGGTTGCAGGTGGCTGCGCAGGTCCGTGTTTCACCTTGGACCTCGGCTCTGTTCTTGTCATGGGGTTTCATGGATCAAGAGGACACCTAGAATGATTAAGAATACATTAGTTTTAGAAAAAACAGAAGTAGTGCCCAAAGAGCAGCTACTGCTGCTCTTTGGGTGCCGTTGAACTTACAACTATTACCACACACCCGCCGCGGCAGGTGTGTGCTATGAGATTAAGTCCATCATCATGTTCAAGACTCAGGGCTTGGGCGGCTGCGCATCGAATTTTGTGTTGAGGGCTCGTGCGTGTCCTTGTTGGGCGGGTTTTCACTTAGGGAAGGGACCTAGAACAATGATAAATAATATGAGTAAAAAGAAGAAAACAGAGGGGTGCCAAAAGAGCAGCTCCTGCTGCTCTTTTGGCACCAGTGGGATTAGACATACCTGATGTCACCACACACCCGCTGAAGCGGGTGTGTGGGTGCTGTATCTGATTTGTCGTCGTGTTATAGCTCGCTGATACTCGGGGGTTGGGGTCTGGGTGGCTGCGCACTCCATATTTTGCTGTAGGCATTGTCTCTGCTTTGATTGGGGCAGGGTTTCAGGGAGGGAGAAAGAGCCTAAAATAGTGGATATGTTTAGTAAAAAAATAATACAAGCAATGCCAAAAGAGCAGCTGTGCTGCTCTTTTGGCATCGTGGTACACCCCATGAAGAAAATACTCACCTAATATTGCCACACACCCGCCGAAGCAGGGTGTGGTGGCACCGTATTGAGGCCTCGTTTTATTAGTGGCAGATAGTCGATCATTGGGGTCTTGCGTGGCTGCATGCGCTTGCGTATCTCGCCCCAGTAATCATCATCATCGGTTCTGGCGGGTGCCAGTGCGGGTTCGTGCGGCGGTCTGTCGATCGAGTGTGACCTAGAATAATAAATACATTAGTAAAGAATGAAAAAAAATACACTTACCTACACCCCCACCGCAGCAGGTGTGTGGTGCCTCCTCTTTTCCGGTATCATCGTCGTCGGTTCTGGCAGGTGCTGGTGGGGGATCTCTCTTCTTT
>MU129082.1:122070-135556 GCA_014904985.1 Hydnum rufescens UP504
CTAATGACTTTTAATGGAATGACCAAGCAGAAGAAGCCATGAACCAACTAAAAGAAGCTTCCACAAACCTTCCTGCTCGAAAAACATTAAACATTGATATAGCCAGAGTGTTAAAAGAAGATGAACGAACATCAGATTATGGCCTTGTAACACTTGCAGTGGATAGCTCTATCATGGCAGTAGGATGGATTGAATATCAAACCCTGGAAGATGGACGACATCCAATTGTCTTTGGATCAGTAACCAATAATGAAGCTGAAACCAAGTATTCCCAACCACAAATAGAATTAAAAGGACTATTCAAAGCACTCAAAGCACAAAGGAATGATCTCTGGGGAATCCATTTTAGAGTGGAAGTAGATGCCAAATTTCTCAAGCAAACCATTAATACACCAGGATTACCAAATGCGGCTATGTCATGATGGATCTCCTACATTCAGCTATTTGATTGTGAATTGGTCCATGTTCCAGCCACAAAACACCAAGGTCCAGATGGATTATCTAGGTGCCCAGCATATGAAAATGACTCAGTTGAATCAGAAGATGAACTGGAGCCAGATGAACCAGGCCATTTTATTACTGGACCAAGACCTCATGAAGGATATGAAGACTGGATCCTTGTCTCAGAAACAAAACCAGAAGGATTGTCAAAACATTCAGAACATAAAAATGATTCAGAAAATTCAGAGATGAACTAGGGAATTATATTCCTGGGCCACAATCCCTAGAAGAATATGAAGACTGGACTCTGCATGATCCTCAGCAGCCACACTATCAGCTACAAGGATTAAGAGGGAACCATATGAAGACATCATTGAATTCAGACAAAATAACACAGCAATATCACTCAAACCACAAGAAAATATGTCAAGACATGGTGGATTTGTAGCTCTTTCATGCCAAGCCCACTCAGTAACTCAAAGAAATTTCAATACAGTCTCACAACACTCAGAAATTGACTCAAAAACCAAAACCATCCACACAAACTCAAAGATTCTGATGGAGAAGACTATTGGAAAAGAATTGAATATTACTTAAACCACTTAAAAATACCCTCAGGAGTCAAGAACACCAAAACATTTATTCAGAGTACTAAACACTATTTTTTGTATCAAGAAACCCTATGGAGAAGGCCTAAAATTGGTCAATTGCCACTGAAAGTTATCAAAAACCCAGATGATCGAGCCTGCTTATGTAAGGCAGTACATGATGAATCTGGTCACTGCGGATGAGACCCAATGTTCAAAAAATTATCAGACAGATTTTACTGGCCTAATATGTTATCCTATGTGGCCTGGTATTGCCAGACATGGCATGAATGCCAGCAAAGATCCGTGACCTGCCCAAATATCACATTGAGCCCAACCTACATTAATACAATATTACATAAATTTAATATGGACACAGTTCACATGCTGGTATCTAACGGATTCAAATACATCATTGATCTCTGGGATGATCTCTCTGGATGGCTGGAAGCAAAAATGTTACGTAAGGCCTCAAGTAAGAATGTTGCCCAGTTTCTATTTGAAGACATCATGTGCCGGTTCGGCTGTGTATTACAAATCACTACGGACAATGGTGCGGAATTCAATGGATTAGTCCAAACCATGGCGGATGAATATAATGTTCCCATTGTCCAAGCAGCCCTGTATCACCCGGAAGCAAATGGAATGATAGAACACAGTCATAGGACCTGGATTAATTCGTTATTCGTCGCTAGTAAAGGAAATCCGAGTCAATGGTCAAAATATTTTTATTCATGTATGTGGGCAGACCAAGTAACAGTAAAGTGGATGACCGGCCACACCCCCTATTACCTACTTTACGGAAAACATCATGTGTTTCCATTTGATATTACAGATGCATCATGGTATACATTAAAATGGGGCGCAGTCCAAACCATGGAAGAATTACTAGCAATCTGTGGAATACAGTTAGCACACTGAGACGAGGATATCCAAGTGGCCTCAAGTGACATCCTCAAAGCAAGAATTTGAAGTGCACAGGATTATGCCAAACGAAATGAAAATATATTAGTAAATGGAAATTATTCACCAGGGACAATCGTGATGGTATTTAATTCTGTATTACTAATGCAACATGGACGAAAGGGGGAGGTACGGTGGATTGGACCATACAGGGTTTGGCATCATCACCCTCGCAGATCCTATCAACTTGAAGAATTGGATGGAACCCTAATTAACGGAATATTCACTGGAAACCGATTAAAAAATACCATATGCGTGACAATATAACCATAATGGATGGCATCAGCAATGAGAGCCACAGCGCCATAGAAGAAGGATCAATTCAAGAAAATACACAAAAATCCACAAAAAATACAGGACATGCAATGACATTCAACAGGGATATTATTATCAAGAAACAGCATCCACCAGTATCCCTTGGACCGGAAAATCAATTAAGTACCTATCTTTGGCCACCACCAAGAGCCACAGATTCGTGGGGCTATTGGGAAGACAAATTAGTGGAGTGGAGGCGATGGAACATTCTTCAAGAAATTCTAGGGAGTCACACAGAAGAACCCCAAATCACTGAATCTTATTACGACTCATCTGAAGAAAGTCTAGATATGGAAATTTAAGTCTTAAAAAGGAAATCCCTGAAATTATTTCGACTAAAGCTGCATCACAAAAATTATTGGTAACCATACAAATCTGAGATCACTCCAACGATGTGGGACTAAGAAAATCCTGCAATTGTCACCCTGGGGCCATGAGGCATTGAGTCGTGGAATGTGCTGTACCCACAAAAATCGACACTACCGCCTTTAAAAAGAAGACCACGCTGCAAAATCAACGTCCCCTCTCCCACATCCTCTTTCTGCTATGCCCGGGTAGTCACAACTGTCAACAACTGTCTCCTCTTGCCTCTTCATAACTTAAGTAAGGTAAATTACCTGCTTATCACTTTCTCATCACCTTTCTCTCAGTCCACTCATATCTATTCCACTTGCTAGACAACACTTCGCACGATGACCTAAAAGATGACTCCATCAGCTAGCTATCTCGCTTAAAGACATCTATCCCACGACAAAGATGAGTCATCAGGCTCAGGCACAGGTAAGGATGACAGGTATAAAAGCACGAACAACCACTAACAAAAAAAATACCAGCTGACCATCATCTGGACGACTTCGCATCAGCCAATCATCATCTGAATTTCCACAGTCTCCACTATGTCCAACTCAGCCTCACTTGACCTCACTGCGACCTCGACTCCCAACTACACATTCCAGTATATCAATATGCCTGCTCCTTCACCTGTGCCTCCTATGCAGCTAACCGAACTTAAGCTCGGCAATGATACCTTCTTCAGCTCCTTGCCAAAGGAGAACGACAAGATAGATGAGGTATGAAACCCAGCATCTACAGATCGGCACACTGTTAATGTCCCCCAGAGCTTTTGGCCTGATTCAGTCAACCCATCTTCACATCAAATTGTAAAAATGTACAATAACGACAAACAGTCCAAACCTAGTCCACCTGTAGGCCTTAATACCCAGTTAATGATCGACCCACATCTCACACTATACCATCAGATCCCCAACCCACACACCAAATCTATCCAGTCTATTTTATTGGGCCCCGACTATCTTATATCCCAACAAGAGATCAAACAGGATCAAAATATAAAAAGGAACATAGAAGACCAACTGGTAGATGCTGAAGCTTGACATGCCATCAACTTGTGACTTCTGATGTCCACCCAGACCCGGATCCCTCTCAGATCGTTCGCACCAGGTACTACTATATCAGATCTGTTCGCATTGCAACAGGAAGCCAACTCGAATCAGAATCCCAAGGAAAAGACCACAAATCAGGCTAGGTCCCCGACTGCTCAGCAATTATGCGATATATTCCACTCCTCCACCAACTCACTGACTTCAAACTTGACAAACTCTTCTCACCCATCATCCCACCTCTCGTCCCACTTATCATACTCCTCAAAACTTCCTCCGCGCACTCCTCACAACTTTTATAAGTGACCAATCAGTATCCCACAGCCCGGCAAAAATGCAAACTCGTACCGTGCATGGCCATCGTACAGACAGGCAATTGTGGATCATGAGTGCAACACTGCACAGCGATTAGATGATGTTCAATGAGAGTACGAAGATAAGCGTAACGAGGATGTAAAGCAGCATGTGGACCTTCTCAACCAATTAAGTTGCACAGTCGCCAATCATAATATGCAAATCGATTCTCTCATGCTGCCTCTTGCACTTCTTTCATCCACTCTACATCAATGAGAAGCCGACCTCAAAATGAGATCCAAAATACTTGATAATCGCAACACCAAGTTAGCTCGCAATGAGGAATGCATTGCTAACTGGTGCAACCGCCTTCTCTATCCTTTGGCATATCATCATGTATCGCAGACTGACAGACTATCCCGCATTTTTATCCAGGCAGCTGATATCATATGAAAACACCATCAACTAGATACGCCATCCTCAGCCTTTGCTCTCCATCATCATATTGCTCCTGCAATATCCCAGCTTGCATCATCTCTTCATGAAACGGACAAGTCCTTTCTGACAATCGTACCTGATGATCAAGCAGTCCTTTACTATACTAGGCATGTTCACAATATACAATATGACCTCCGAGACAATGAATGGGCTGAGTTCAAGAAAAACCTGGCTGCCCCCTATGAGCTTGCAGACCTCCCATCCAACCCAGCTACCAAAGACTCTGATGTGGATTCAAACAGGTGGTAGCCCAATGTCATGTACCTATTTACCTCTTTCTGGCCTTACAATAGCAAAACTCACGAATTCTACATCAGACCCAAAAAGCACCAATGTCAACTATCCTCACTCCTCATATCCTCGCTCCTCACATCCCATATCCTCACTCCTCACATCCCGTATCCTCGCTCCTCACATCCCGTATCCTCACTCCTCACTCCCATATCCTCACTCCTCATATCCCATATCCACATATCTCATGCCTCATAACCTCCCACTTCGCAAATCATACCTTGTATGCCACAACCCACAATCATCTCGCACCTCATAACCTCCTGCTTCACAACTCATACCTTGTATGTTGCGGCTCACAATCTCATGCCTCATAACCTCATGACTCATAACCCCGCATTTCATAGTCATCTGATCTGTTCCCCACTCCCCTTTGTCTTTTCTCTTTCTTTCTTTCTCACTGATCCCATCCTTAACAATAAAATCTGTGCCTCGAATGTTGCTTTCACAATATGCTCCAAGACTATGGTTGCCATGGTCAGGTTTTGGTCAGGTTTTGCCCAATTTGGGCAAAACCTAAACCTGACCAGGTTCCAAAATCACCCATGAGGGCAAAACCTGAACCTGACCTGAGGTTCGGTCTCATTCAGGTCAGGTTCAGGTTTAAACCTGGTTTAAACCTGAAACCTGAGGTATGAGGAAGCCAACATTTTCAGGGGGTACTACAGAATATCTACACCCTCTCCTCAAGTCTCTGCCTCTGCCACTCCCTTTACATCCTGCTTTAGATCCACATCTCCTTCCTAGCCCCCTTTCACTTCAATTTACTACTCACATATCTTCTGGAGATGGTATTTAGTCACTACATTCTGTCATGTGACTTGTGACTTGCACCAATTACCTCATTTGATGGCCAAGTCATGTGACCTCTGACTCCAGAACTATAGTCAGATGTGTAAATTGCCAGATTTGGTGCCAGAATAGTGGTCAATTTACATGGAATGGAACCTACACCCTACCTTTCAGGTTCAGGTTTAAACCTGGTTTCAGACTGGTTTTTGGATTCAGGGCAAGGACAAAACCTGAACCTGACCTGAAGAAAATGAAATGAAACCTGACCCCAATGGAACCTGACCTGGGTCAGGTTCAGGTTTAAACTCAGGTTCCACAGGTTTAAACCTGAACCACAGCATCCATATCCAAGACCAATGTACCAAATATGTCGCTGTCAGGGTTTGTCCCTTACTCTGGTCCACTCTGGTCCACTGGTCCTTGTCCAGGTTTGTCCCTTACTCCGGTCCACTCTGGATCACTCCGGTCCTTGTCCACCCACCTCCAGTCCAGTTCTCCGCTTAGTTCCTTCGCCCAAGTCCACTTTGCTTCTGGCTTGATTCTGGTTTGACTCCGATCCAACCCTATCGTGGTTTCATTTCCCTTTCATTTCCCATTGCTTCCGGTTTGTCCCCTGGCTGAGTTCCTGTTCCTGTTCCTGTCCCCCTTGTAACCACCCACAGTTTAGTGATCACTCCCCCATAGTATAGTCATCATGTATAAGTAGTCTGAGAGCGAAGTCCAGAGACCCCAGCTTTGGTCTCTCAGGATTTCTGCTGTTACTCCGGACTACAGGTCAGCCTTCATGTATTCTGTATTCATATTACATAATCTCAGGATTTCTGCTGTTACTCTGGACTACAGCTCTGAGTATTATCCAGTCGACTCCACAAGCTTAAGGACCACCGTGCTCATTTCCACCTAGTCCCTTCCGGGCTGCTGGACCACTCCTCCGACACCCCTAACCTCCTTATCTCATTCTTGCCTGGATTCTTGCAGACTTAGCCAGACTTACACCAGACTTAGCCGGAATTATTTGTGTTTACATTTGTTTGGTGCCCTCATTGCAGCATGGCCCTGACAGTCACCTGTTGGCCAAGGAAAACTTTTATTTTTCTCTAAGTTCTCTGTTTATTGTATGAGCGCACCTGAAAACTGCTGCTAGTAAAATCTAAAAATCTTATATTCCTCCCCTTTAAAAATGTGTTTGATTTCGCCTAAGGTCTTTTGAACTTAGTCAATAAAAAAAAAAAAAAAAATCAACCAAAGACCAAAGTCAAAGTCAAAACTCAACAAGTTATGGCCATATAGCCTGAACCAAGCCTGTAAAAAGCACCACACCATGAATCTACAAACAACAAGAATTAACTGACAAACAATTAGAAATATGCTGAATCTGAACCCAAATCAAACACCCTGAAAATCTAAAAGACCCTGTTGAATCCAGACCATCTCAAGCCACCTATAAAAAGCACCTCTAACACAAATTCTCCCCCCCTTATTCCATCTCCACGACTCTGAAAAATGTATGTTAACCAAATTTCTAAAGCTCATACAATGCTTACTTAAAAAGGGGTAGAACATCATCCATTATGCCTACCAATATGCTCACCAACAGCTTCCCAGAAATCCATACCGAACTTACACCCAATCTTGATGACATACAAATCCTGGACAAGATAAACCGGCACTTTGTACAATTCACACAACATGTCAGAGACCGTGATGATCCAATTCTCAAAATCAATATTGGATGAATGGGTTACTTTTGCCCCAGCACAACAAATGAAGTCCAAACATATACGCTTGCCCACATCGAATCATACTGCATAATTTGAGACCACTCTGAAGGTGATAATTTTCATGTGAAGGTGCACATAAGGCTCATCGTGTTTGGAAATGTTGATAGAGACGTGGTCAACCTTCCTACCTTTGTTCACCTCCCTCCCGTATAAATCCACATCATCATTGTTGAATCACCTCTATAAAAAATTCAAATGAAATACTTTTGTGGAAACACTCGGATAAATGAAAAACACCGTAAAGGAAAGCATGAAATTACAAATCTAATCACATGTGTAAAATCAAACATAAAAGCCATCAAAAATGCGGACCTAATGCCTTCATCCACAAATCCTAAAACCTTTCTATTACAACCTCAAAAGCCATGAACTCAACCAGTATGTATAAACAATGACCATTGAAGACACTTATTAAAAATCAAGAAACCCAGGGGATGTTGAAAATTCAGATGAGGATTCAACTTCAAGTGCCAAACAACTGTCTCTTTCGTGCCAGGATTTTGCGACAATGGAGGAAACAGAAATCAGCATGGGAATGTTCGTAACCGATCACAACTCACACTACCTATCACTGCATGTAGGAGAATTTGGTGTGTTCTATCCCAATATCAAAAGCAACACTGACCACTTCTATTATGCCTACTTGAGCCAAATGTGAACTGAGGACTTCAGTTCAGATGGTCGTCTCTTCATTGGAATCGGCCTAGTCCTTTTAATATTTGGCGAGATGGATGATGCATGTCCAAACCCATATTTCACTCACACAATCCCCACTGTCATATGATAATTTTCAAAAATGAAACCTCCACCTCCTCCACTGCATTTCAATGACATTGACATATAAAAATGACAGCAAGAATGTTAATGGAAACAACCCTGCTGATCAATGAAGGAACCCAAACTTATGAGATCCCTAAGCAAAATTAAAGGTTGACACATGATCACAGACCCACAGATGCAAAAATGACATAAAAGCAAATCGAACAACTATCCCCAAGGTACAAATCAAAAGTGTTCACCATGCCATTGGAACTTCACATGATCATTTACCAGCAATTCGACTATCTCTATCCTGAACCATTCACCCACCTTGAATCCCATATGATCATCCATTATTTCCCAAATCCCCAAGTCGCATTTGATGGCATTATAAAGACAAAAAGAGTCGATTGGACAACGTACGAGTTCAGAGAACCATTCAACAATCGACCCTCATTATGTCACGACCTCAAAATTCGAATTTGTCCTTCTCCTCCACGTTCCAGAGAACATATCTGTGCCTCATTGAACCTTCTCCACAGATTCTCTTGACCTCCACCTGAACAATGAAATCCAAAGTGGGTGTTTGCTTGATAATCCAAGACTTATACAAAGAAAAACCTATTGAAAATGCGGATATTAAAAGATCCATACCTGACAACAAGTGACTTCTATCACCAAATTCGAAGTATAAACTTGCAGGAGATTTCGCTTTGGTTTGAAGGGTGGAAATGGTGGTATTACACAAGGAAAGGCGACTCAGGCTCAGTTGTATAAACCAGGGAAAGATAAAAGACATTGCAAGGGGCTGCAATTAAAAGTGTTCACCATCTGTGGAAGATAAAAACATCCAGTATCAGAAAATGCGAATATCCATTGATCCCAGCCATTGGAATGATCATGTGACCTATTACGAAATTAATTACGCTATGCATGAAAACAGAGTTCGTTCAATTACTCCATCAGTTTTGATCAGGAGAGGTACACCCATATAACTCTCGGAAAGCCACAATTCACACCTTTTCGAATGGTACCAAACACAAGTCGAACGGACCAAAAATGCACTCTCCAGGCCAATTTTACTGTCAGAATCCGGAATTTCCAGTAAAAACGAATTCCTCCATCAGTTCACATCCAATCCTCTCGGAACAACCTCCCTGGAAAGATATAGAAATCCGCATCCAACGGTACTGAGCATGCGGAAGAACAGATCAAAACTGAACTCTGCAGAATGATATTACTACCAGAATCAACACCCATCAGTAAAAAACGAATTTCTCTGTCAGTTTGCACCGGATCTGCTCAGAACCACTGGCCCAGAAAGCTGTTAAAAATCTGCATCAAATGATACCAAGAACGTCTATTACGGATGCAAACTGTTGTTTCTGCATCGAATCCCATCCCATGCACTTGTCCCCATTATCAACCAGCAACAAAAACATCTTAACCACTGGACTACAAACAAATTAATCTCCAAGAACTCGGAAATATCCTTTGATTTCATCTCCCATTGCCACAAATGACTTCTAGAACCTCACAGATAAGAAAGATAACACCTCCTTAGCAACCCTTTTGTTCTGTTTATGAATGACTCACCTTCCTTGCAACCACTTTATGAAAGATAACACCTTAGCAACCCTTTTGTTCTGTTTATGAATGACTCACCTTCCTTGACAACCCTTTATGAATGACTCACCTATCATGCAACCACCTTATGAATGACTCACCCTCCTTGACAACCCTATTGTTCTCACATATGACTCACCTAGGAGTGAGTCATATTCTTTAAACACAGCCACCTTCAGAAAGGTATAAAAGCTGGTAGATTTTCCTGTATCCCCCCATCTTCTCACTACTGGAATATACTACTGTCTACAAAATCTGCTTGCATCTGAAGAGAGTACTGATCTGAAAGCCATCTGGAGCTAAGTCATATACAAGGTTGTTAAGACTAAGTCACTGGAAGCCCTCTACACGAAATACTAAGCCAAGGATAGTTGCAGGACCTAAGGTTAGAGTTGCTGGACATCCAAGGAAAGGTGAGTAATAACAAAGTCAAGTCAGAAGAAGAAAGAAATACATTAACACACTGAATCAAGCTTAAACTAGTCCAGAACCCTCTTTAGAATCTGCATTTTGACCAGGAGGACACAAATAAGTACACACAAATAGCAGTAAACAGTTCAATACAACACGTATAAGCCTTTTCACAAGCATCCCACGATATATCATTGACTATAGCTAGTCCATACCATCACCTTACCATCACTGAATTCCATACACAATTTGTTAGAGAGTGATCAACCATCAGAGCGAACCAGCCCATTGAATAAAAACAGAAATACAGTCTCCCATCTACACACTGGCTGAACCAGAGTTTGATTTGACAGTCATTGGAGCTCCCAATCTTTCTTCTATAACGCTAAGGGGGATACATATGGAAGTTGGGGCATAGCCATGTGGAGGTGCACACAGGATTCGTAACACGGCTGCATCAGCTTAGTGAGGCTTAGTGATGGTGGCTGTGGAGGCTGACTGATGGGCTGTGGAGCCAGCACTCTAGGAGGATCCGGAAGGTTATGGAAGCTGGCAGAAGGCTCTGGAAGGCTGGTGGCTGTGTGCAGGAAATAGTATTTATAGCCCTTCGCAGTTGGGGGATCACTAGTTTCAATCTCTCAGGATTCCCACTGCAATAGGTGTGAGACTTGTGTGTCCCTTGTTGTGTGGTGTATACTCAGGATTCCCACTGTGATAGTGTGTGGTTAATTAATCTCTTTCCTCTTGCTGTTTGTGGCTTCAATGGCAGTGTTGCCCTGACATGGGGACTGTTGGTGGTTGGGGTTTATGGGATGGAATGGGTTTTAGGTGTGTCCACCCCCACATCTTGTACTAATGTTGATGCTTGGTAAGTGCTCAGAACCATCCCTAGTTAGTGCATTGCAAATCCTAGGTGGGGGGAATGGGGAAAAAAGTGCTCTGGTCTAAGCTGCCAAAGTGCTTGAAGTTGGAGGTTGAAATCTTGTAGTCACAACATTTTGGTCCAACAAGGAGGTGCTGGTCACCTAGTGGTTAAAGGTGCCAGAAGGGTGCCAGGTTTCTACAATGAGGTCAAACCCTGCAGTTGGGATATTGAATAAATGGATGAAACATCATGATTATGTAATAACATATTATTAGTTGTACAGTCTCCCCATGAACATGATCAAACTGGGTCTAAATCCTTAAACATTTGCTGACTAATCATGCTTGTGTAAGCATGATTGGTCAGCAAATGTTTAAGGATTTAGACCCATTGTCATGTTTGTAGGGAGGCTGTTAATTATATTTAATTACATAATCATGATGTGTCATAACACTCTGTAACTGGTAATGCTATATGTATCAGACCAAAAGTTACCACTGTGGCACAACCACATTTGATACATCACTACTACAGCATGTGGTGTTGTCTTTAGGGTTAAAGGCAGGGACTGATCAATTAAATGAAGCTTTCTGACAGCCTCTGAGTCTGTCCCTATCTTTGTGATTTAGAGGAATGACAGATCCACATGAGGCACCAGTGCCAATTTTGATGTGAGCCTGGTCTGCAACCCAGGCAAGAACAAGCCCCATGTGCCTGGGCCTGAAAGAGGGCTGGGTGAGCCCCTTCAGGCAACAGAATGTATATAATAATAAACAAACAAAGAAATAAATAATGGTTATTGAGTATTGATGCATCCAGACACATTGTGTAATGATATCCTGGCAAGTTACTTGTATTGTTGCAAATATTTTACAGCCTGGGCTGCTGAGTGCATTCAGGTTTATGGAACTGAAACCTTTGTTCAAATGCTTGGTATATATTACTGGGGGTGGCAGGTTCTGGGTGGTTTCTAGCCAAGGGTCCACATGGGCTCCACCCCTGCAGGTTTTGAGAACTTACACAATAGCCTAAGTGAGATGACTTCCCTTTTCACAGTGTTTCACTATGCATCAAAGTGTTTGGTGATCATGTGCATAAAAAGTTGATTCATTGTAGCAAATCACCATTGGAACTGGTACTTGCACACATACTGATGGTTACCAAAGTCAGATTGACATCAGGTTTGCCCCATTTGGGCAAAACCTGAACTTCACCTCAGGATAGGTTCTGGTGTAACCAAGGTTTGAACCTGAAATGATAGACCCCTTGAGACATGAGAGATATCTGAGCTGAACCCTGATTTTAACAATAATCCAGAATGAGTCATCAATTCTGGCACTGATGACTCATTCTGGATTATGGTTAAAATCAGTGTTCAGCTCAGATATTTTTCAGGCCTGAAGGGGCTCATGATTTCAGGTTTGAACCTGGGTTACACCTGATGGACATTTTTCTCTCAAATCACATGCTATATGCCATATGTGGCAATCTTATATAATATAATTACATAAACATTATGGCAATACCCCAGTGAACAATATTACCACATATGGAAATATTATGTAATTATATTATATAATCTTGCCATATATAGTGTATCCCCAATATAGTAGCAATGTTCAGGCTTAGTCATGGGGCTGATGCCCTAATGCATGAGTCAGGGGTCAAAGTGTGGGGGTCAAACTCATCATTTGCACAAGAAAGGAAATCACCCATGCAAAACACTTCCTTGTCAGGAGCAAACTGACATCTGCTTCCACCCTCAGAGCTAGCCAACAAACTTTTCAATCTTCACACATGGCACCTGTATCCTCATACACCCCCACCTCCTCTTTCCCCCAGCTCAGTCATGGGGTTCTTGTCATCATTGCCCTCATACTATCAGGCATCAGTCAGCAGGCTGTGGGTTGGGTAATCAATCATTGGCAGCACCTGTGGCTACATCAGCACCCCTCATTGCCTCACCCCCCACATGAGTCCATACAGCTACCAATCCAGACTCCTCCTCCTCCTCCTCCACCATCATCATCACCCATTCCAATCCCCTACCCCTTGCCATCACTACAGTCCTTTGACACCTTTGGCTTGCCCACACATGGGCAACCTTTGAGATATTGACTATGAGCATGGCATACTTGGAAGTTGGGCATGGGACATGTGGAGGGATGCATGAAGGATGAGTAAGGGTTAGTCAGGAAGGGTGGGGAGGCTGCACTTTAGGAAGATCCAGAAGGTTATGGAAGTTGGTGGAAGGCTCTGAAAGCTGGTGGCTGCATAGAAGGAAAAGTATTTATAGCCCTTCACAGTTGGATGATCCTCAGTTTTGATCTCTTAGGATTTCTACTGCAATAGGTGCAAGTCTTGTGCATAGCTGTTTGGTTGTTGCTGTATGCTTAGGATTTCCACTGCAATAGGCATGTGTGGTTAATTCACCTCTTCTCTCTCTCTTTCTGTTTGTGGCCT